>JAPMOR010068987.1:0-96147 GCA_026543865.1 Argiope aurantia | reverse complement strand
GTACGGATGGATAAAACACAAGACAATGTATCACGTCACACTGTACGTATAGATAAAACACAAGACAATGTATCGCATAACATTGTATCAGTCAAACTCTATTGACGAAATTTTTAAGAAAAAAAAAATATCTATATCAAGAAGAAACACTATAATCAAAAAATGAAACTAACTGAAGCCAAATGATTATATAAAAGAAATTTGTGTTCTCAAGTTCTATTTATTAATTTAATTTCAGAATTATTTAGGTTTTTATTTTCAGATTCTTCTGTTGATTAAGCAAGAATTTCGGATGATGAATATCAGAATCAGCATAACCCATACGAATCTTAATTGAGTTCAGATTAACAACTGAAACTAATGAGAAATGATTCTCATCATTTTAATTTTTCTCAATCTTAGCTAAAAATTGAATTTTAAAAAATCGAACAAATAGGCTTACAGCACAAGATAAATGTTCTTGTGGAAAAAAATAGTAACTGGAAATATGACAGAACTATTAATAATTTCAAAAATATGCAAATGATTCTAAAAGTGAAAGTTCTTTTACGCTTGAAAAAATATATAATCTTTATCCCTTTCAACATATAATATTTCATGCAATTTAGGCCTCATGAAATGTGGAAATAACAGAGCTTTCATGCATGTAAAATAAATGAAAAAAAAAATACCAAACCCTGCTGAGGCAATTGCAGAATAAAGAAAAGATCATAATCAGCCATTTTGTTCTTTGACAGACAGAACACATAGTCGTTGAATAAAAAAAAAAAAAAAAAAAAAAAACATAATTCAAGTAACAAAACAGGAAACATGGGTGCTGATGTAGAATAACACTTTGAAAACTGCATAATAATGCTTAACGCTTTCTTTTATATCCATTTTATATATGATAATGCTAAGAATGCATTTTATTTGTATTTATTTATATATTTTTAGCTAATTTAACATTACCGTGAAGTATATATAATGAAACAATTTTAAATATATATATTTAGCTAATTTCTAAATCCACAAAATAACACTTTGAAATTACCTTATTACTTTTATGTTGAATAACACTTTGAAATCAGTCCCTAGAATAACACTTTGAAAACTGCATAATAATGCTTAACGCTTTCTTTTATATCCATTTTATATATGATAATGCTAAGAATGCATTTTATTGCTGTCATAAAATGAATGGTCTAGGATTTCAATAGGTATTAATATAAATAAAAAAAGTATATTTTTCGAAAGCCAAGCAAGTTGGTTAAAGAACAATAATTAATGATTAGAATTTTATTTTTTGATATTTTATAAACAGAATGTTTACTTTAATTGTGGCTCAACAGCTAATTTCGAAATCATTTGAGCAAGGCGTATAAATCCAGTTGGAGAAATGCTGCAAAGGTAGTCGTCCCATGGAATAAAAACGATACGAAATCTAAATTAGGTGAATTTCTATAGGAAGACTTCCTATTGCAATGCTTCTCGTGACAAGATTTCGGGGAAAATTCTTCAGTTCCTTATCGATTATGATACCAACTCTATTACTCCAAATTACTCTAGTTACCCTGTTCACAAGATAGAGTAATTTTGTCTGGATTTTAACTGGCTTGGAGTATGTTGTTAGAAATGTAACAATCTCGGGCGAGTTCGTAAATGACCCATCTGGCTCAAAGGAGGTTGAAATTTTCATTTCGCTATAACTTTCTTAATATTGAAGATAGAAAAATGAATTCAATTAGCCAAATTAGCGCCTCATTAAAACGAACAACTTTTGTATGTAAAGTTTTACAATAACTGGACCATCTTAGAAGTTAGGGGCTGAAAAATGATTGTCAAACCCTGATTTTGACTGTTTCTAACATCTCCGTCTGGTCAACTCTCCTTGCTGTAGCTGTGGGGAGATAAGATCCCCATTTCACTATGCCACCGAATGCCTACTGACTCTCATGGCACATGAGAAAGCCAGAAACAAGTCTCGAGGAAGAATGGTGCAAGAGTGTTGCATCGAATACCCTTTCACGAGGAAAGATCCACTCCATAGTAAATCATATTCATAAATACCAAGACCTTTTCAAAACTACACAATAACCGAGATCAAAATACCACTTGTCAAAATAAATTAAATTGTTCATTCAAAAGTGCTGAAAAGTCAGTTCTCACGAAGGAAATTAAAACATAGGACCTAGAGGGACGCTACAGATTTCTGACTCCACAAAGTTTGTTTATATGCTTATACATGTCACACAGATGTTCATAATGTAACTGATAAATTTTTTCCTTTTTAGTTAGTAATCTTATTTCCCTGTAAATTCAACCTATAGTCACCATTTGTTTAATTATTCTTGTTCTCTCTATTTAGTTATTACTCCTCCAAAAATTGAATACAATCGTATAGGATTTGACACCGATGCGATTCTCTCTGGATTTTACATTTTATCTGGGATCTCTCTCATGGGATCTCTCTTAACAATTTTTTCTTTCTTTCTATTACTTTTTTTTCCTTCCATCTTGTGCTCATCCAACTGGTCAAATAACTTAGTGTTACAGGCACCGGGAACAGGATGGCGTTATGTTACTAACAACAATTTATATTGCCAGATAGTAACTTAGATGTAAAGAATTGTGCATTTTGTTCTTAGTCAGTTCTTATTGATTTTTTTTAAAAATTACTTCTTTCTATTTTAAAATTGTTCTTTCTCTACTTTTCTAGAAATAATTTCTTTTAATGTACAAACAAGTGCTTCAAAAGAATGCTATATTGAGAGAAAATTTTATAAACAAACGAATGAATTTGCACAGTAGAAAATAGAATATTAACTTGCATTAAAAAAATGAAAGCAAATAATAAAAAGCACAAATATTTAAGCTATTTTAAAGATATGAAATGAATTTATTTTGATAGAAAATCACAGTAGAAATATTTTTATTAAAAATTTCGAACAATTTAGTTATCAGACAAATGTTTGGAATAAAAAAAGCTAATTTCACAAAACAATGAATATTGCCAATATAAAACTCAAAAAGAAAGTAAGTATTTTTAATTGAGCCATAAAAGGAATATACAAAAAAAGTGCTTGAAATATTAAAAATATTACATAATTATTAAATAAATGAAAATTAATCGATCTAAAGAACAATAAAATTCGATTCCAAAAAAAGATTCAATAGCTTTTCGGCGAAAATGTGTCATGATGCATTTAAATTCAGGAAAACCTTTTTAGATTAATCATGAATTATTTTTCGTATTCTGTGCTTTATCTACTAAAAAAAACCTAAAACAAATAGATATTTGGCCTTAACCGTTTATATATGGTATTATTTGTTTTATTCTTATAAAAGTCGATGCAAATGTTTGAAAATGCTTGAAATTTCTTTTCTTAATTAAATTTTTGATGCATGATAGCGTTGCCTTGAAAATTGCCATTACATAAAATAATCTCAGAGCTGAAAATTTCTTCATAAAATGTCTTTTCCACTGATGAGTGATTTTTCACTTTAAAATAAAAAAAAAATTTTAACACGAGAACTTTCGTACTCAAGTAAAAAACGAATGCTGGAAAAAATAGTAAAATGAACATATTTCTGTTGTTTTTTCAAGCATATAACAAATCCTTTGTCACTCAAAATGTTAAGCAAAAGGATTCTTAAAAATTAGGGTTCTTTTGTATGCCATTATAGTTAAGTAGAACAAATAAAAATTATTTTCTCAATGTTGAAAGCAAATTCATTAATACTAATTCAAATTTCCAAACAAATACATATAAACAAAGTTCGCAATTCTTTTAACGCGAAATAAAATAAATAAATCCAATCTATTTTTACATGATTTGTCTGTAGGCTGATATTTAAATGTAAACTACAACAATGAAAAATTAACCTAAAACAATCATTAGGCCTGTTTGACCTGGAATTATCAAACTTTTCGTTAGACTTTCAACCAAAAATCAACCATAATTTTAATATTTTCATAATGACTCTAGAGCATATTATCGCACAAAAAACATTTTTAAACCATTTCAAAAATGTAGTGGAAAAAAGCTATTCAGTTATACTAATTTCATCTTCTTGTATTATTTAACAAAATTTTAAGAAATTTTGCAACAATCTTTTTTTGGAAATCTTTTTCTTGTTTTAATAATTGGATTTATTCTCATGAACGTTGTACCGATATTAAATACTTCCTTTATGTACATTGCTATTTTCATAAATTTTAAAAATGAATCAATGATAGATGAGACAATATCAATCGTCAACTCTTATCATATTACATGGCTTAGGATTAAAAGTTCAAATATTTAAAAATGCTTCTAGTACGCTAGATGTGTTGCCACACCAAACTTCATTTTTTTTAAAAAAATTTCCTCAACAGTTAAAGAAAAAAATTATATAATATTAAATTTTTGCGAGTGTAAAAAAAATCATAAATAAAATATCTGAACAATCACAGTCTAATTCATGGTTATATGCTTTATTTAAATTGTTTTCTTAATTTCGGATTGAAAATTTAATTTGGAAGCTTCTAATTAATATCATAATGTTATCAATTTTAATTCCGAATAAAAAATTCCATTTGGGGACAATTAGCCCTTTTTAAATGCAATGAATGACCAAACATGAATGAAGCAAAAAAAGACTTGGAGACAACATAAATTGTAACTGATAAATAAATCGTTTGCAACGCATTATTTAAATAATGTAAATGATTTAATCTTTTGAGATGGCATAATTAGCGTATACAATATAAAAAAATCAATAATATGTTTTTATGAAAGGATATATTCTTCTTTTTAATACTTTTTTGAAGTCTCTCTCATGTTTTGTGGGCGGGTGGAAAAAGGAAAGATATTAAAATACAATTTGAGAAAACATGTAGTAAGACGTTAGGGGGCATATGTACAATTCGTTAGCATGGCTAAATTATGAAAAAGGCTCCATTACTTCGGTTTAAAAATCTCCACTTATACTAGGAGTCATTAAAATACTTTTGAGAATAGCATATTAAAATACTTTTGATGAAACAATTTTCACACGAAAACTTAAATGAATTTAAAGATGGCGTCCTTTTTAATATTAATCAGATACATATTTTTATAGTTCAAATTCTTAGATTGGCACTCTAAGACAAGACAATTACTGTCACATGCTTGGATACTAGTCATTATACAATTCTCAGTTCCAGAAAGAAAAAAAAAATAATGTTTTAAAAATATTTCTAGCAATTCTTGGAAAATTTCTAATCTATCCTAATTATTTTTTAGAAATCTCTTAAATGAATTCAACAACAACAAAAAGGTAATTTATGCAATTTTTGGTAAAAAAAATGTGAATGTAAATGCATTTTTGTTAAAGCGAAAAAATATCAATGTCTTTCAGCACATCATACGCTATCAAAATGGATTTTTAATTTTGCTGTTAATTTAATACCAATGCAAGACGTTTGCAACTTGAACTTGACTTCGCCTTGATAAAGTGTATAATGAATATAAAATTTGTCGTATCGAAGTTAGGTACTATGAAACAGACTATATAACTAAAGTATAAACTTAATATACTACACTATAAATTCACAAATAATTTTAATCTATAAACTATAATATGTAGCTTATTTATATTTTATAATGATATAAATGATTCATATACAAAATAATTATATAATAATTTAAGATGTTTTATTTTTTTGTTATATATCCTCCAGTTAGGATACTTTTATTCTAAATTAGAAAATGCCTTCATGATTGTGCGCGACATTACCAAAGACCAATATCTGGAAAATATCGCTATTCTCCCATGAATATCAGCATTCACATAGTCGCCATTTAGCATTCATCGGATACGAATGTTGACATCCGCTTATTTCGATCATTCAGGGGAACACGTTTTGTTAAATCTTATTTATTTGGGAAATGTCAGTATTCTCCCATGAATGTCAGCATTCACATAATCGTCATTTGGTATTCATCAGATGAGAGTGTTAATATTCTCATATTTCGGTCATTCATAGTAACAAAAATGTTTTGTTGAATCTCATTTATTTGGTACAATGCCTTAAAAACTTGGAAAGCGCCTGGCATAAGCTATTTTTCTCTGATAAAGAAAGTTGGCTTTAAATCAACCACTATATATAAAAAAAACATCAGAATAAAAATCTTCGTGTTAGTGAGAGAAGAAAAAGAACAATGCTTATAGAAAAAAAGTTTAAAAAACATAATAAAGATTCCATCGAAGAGTGTTTAAACCAGAGCTAGCATCATCCGCGTAAAGCTTTGCTAAACAACGACAGTAATGTTGCCATTCGTCAATCATTAACTTCACCTCGGAATTCGAAGGCTATCATTGTGCGAAGGACAGTCAGAGTCAGAAAAATGGCGTGCACAGCGGAACTCGTGAAACGTGAAGAATGGAAAGGGGGAAAAATAACCATTTTGCGTGACAGCCGTCTTCCTCTCCGTTTCGTATTTATTTATTACGTTAGCAAACAAAAGAATATGATTATTCAGGAAATCTCTATCGATTTTTTCATCGTGAATCAGTCATTTGATGAATATTTTCAAAATGAAATGGGTTTGATGAAATGCAAAGCTCATTCTTAAAAATGCAAATAGAAAGTTCGATGTTAGTTTTAGAATAAAATATTTGACAGATATTCGAAAGAATTAGAGTCAAAATTCGTTGAAAAGAAATAGTGTCAGAGAATAGAATAATGTCAGAGAATAGAAAAGAGAATATAATAATGAAACTTATTTCTACTTTTTAAGTTCGTTGTTCTTAACAGTTATTTCTGACAAAATTCTATTATTTACTACAGCATCAAATTTTATCTCTATTTAATAAAGAATAAACACTACAAGCATTTTGCAATTTTTTCGAATTAAAGAAAAAAAAAAAAAAAAAAAAACGAAAAAAAAAAAAAAAAAATGCATGAATTTAGTGAAAAAAAAAATCACTTAGATAATTATAAATCATACTCTTTTAATTAAACAATTTGTAGCTGAATTTCAATTTAAAGAGCACATTTTAGCTTGTATATCAGACTAAAGTTACAACAGAGCAAATGAGGAACTTGCTTAAGGTGAATAATTGGTGATCTAACTTAGTGATCTTTTGAATATTAAATAATAATGAAAACGAAAATAATAAAGGAAGGGATTCCATTTTTTTAAAGAAAAACATTCGAGATAAAATCATGGTCTTTTATATTACAATTTATCGTTCTGTTTCAATTTAGAACATCTTTAGCGACTGTAACTGTTAACGCAATTTATTTTTTATACCTAAATCTATGATACGAATTCGGCCACGAAATAAAGCAAATTTAAATTTAAAATTTTGTTTCTATATAAAAATTTCTATATGAAAAGAGGATTTACTTATCTTTTATAATGGTACAAGATTATATTTATTTTCAAATTATTTAAATTTCATCATATATTTATTTCTGCCTTCTTCAGATATATTTGATCTAAAACTGTAGAAAACTATTAAATTTAATAAAGACCAATTTCTCTAACTCATATAAGAAAAAAAATTTACATTGCTGAGTGGAATGTCATGCTAATAATAAATGTTGAAAATTTGTGAATTTATTCCAATTATTGTTGAGATTCAAAAAATTAGAATAAAACATTAAAGTTTAAAATAAGAGACATTAAATTACTTTAAAAAAACGCGAATAAAAAGTAATTTATTCAATGGAAAACTCCCTTCCTATTTTCTTTTATGGATAAATTTGATTAACAATAATAAAAAAGAAAAGAATGCAATACAATTCAAACGTTTGAAATGGAAAATTTTTACTTTTATAATATAATCGGTTTGACGTAATGAAAAAACTTGTTTTTATTTTTTTCTTGATACTAACCTTCAGAATCTAGTTATAAATATTTATACTGAAAAAAAAAAAAAAAACGCAATTTTTAAAGGTTTTTTTTTTTTTTTATTCCAAGCGTAGGACAATTAATACTTTTTATAAATTTTTCTGGAAGAATCAACGGTAATCAAATTAAAATTACCATTCGAAATCACTGGATTCCTTTTCAATGCCGTAATTGCTTTTTATTTATTTGTTGCACAGCCAGTTGATCAAAAGGACAAAGCAAGTGAGTCGTTAAAACTTATGGGATTCGTTGTTTATGATTGGAAAGAATGCACCACGCCCTCTTCCGCTTGAGAACCTGTAGTTACCTCGAGATGATTGTTAATGTAAATAATTAAAGCAAAAATAAGTCGTTTGCAATCTAATGACACGGCATTTTAAATGATCAGAATAAGAGAAGAAATTTGCCGACAGTAATTATTATCATCAATTAATTAGAAAGAATTTAAAAAGGAATACGATGGAAAATAATTTCTGCTATAATGAATTATTAGGCAATGACTTTTTTTTATATCGGAACTCGTATCTTGATTTGTTTCACGAAACATTTGAAGAAAAAAAATGCATAAAAATCGTTTGCAGTCTAATGCATAACATTTTAAAAGAACAGAATAAGAGAAGAAATTTGCTGATAGTAAATATTATCAATTAATTAGAAAGAAATTAAAAAGAGTAGGATTAAAAATAATTTCTGTAATAATGAATTATTAGGCAATGATTATTACTATTGTGTTAAAAATAAGTGAAATTGGGTGCTGCCTTGAACACAAGCTTTTTTTAAAATTTACTTTATTTTTATAACTTTTTTGAACATAACTTCTTTTTGAATATTTTTCTCAAATGACATCCTACATTTTCTCGGGCACATGTGAATAAAATTTTAAAACACAAAATGATGATTTGGAAAATGGTAGATTTCTATATTTACCAATTGGTTTATTATTTTACAAACGAAAAAAAAAAAAAACATTTGTTTTCGTACTTTCCGTATTAAATCCTTTATTATTTGTGGTAGAATATAATAAATAAATAAATATACATAATGGAACATGAGTTTACTGTGGCTGCAAATTTGAAATATTTTTCCTTTGAATTCGTGTAATAATTTTTTTTCTTCCGCTACAGATCTCGGACTGCTTAACGGCTAATTTTTTCTTGTTGTCTTTTCTAATAATAAAAGAAATTGCACGTTTGTGTGTTCGCACTCTACAGGACAAGCCTTTATACCTATAGCTAATAAATTCGGCACATACTTGGGTGGTTTAGAAATGTACTAGGGTGCACTTTTTTTTTTCGCAATTTTAAGCATTTAAAAATATAGCAAAATTCTGACGTTCTTCTATGATTACTGCTGAAATACTATAGTACAAAAATAAATCTTACACCATCATAAAATTTTAAAAAATTGCAACTTTTTATCTATTTTTAATTATTTTGTTTTTTAATTTTTGTTTTATAACAATACATTTTATTGTTGAAGCGAAACTCTCATACTTTTCAGCTTTGATACAAAAAATTCCCTTTCGATTTTTTTTTTCTTTTCATTGCTGATGATTAAAATATCAATGATAGAGAAACTCGACCAATCAAAAGCTTATTTGTAGATAAATTAAAACCTGAAGATACGGCTTTTCGAAAATAAGATAATTTCTATTTAAAATAGGACTTTGAATAAAAAAATTTTAATGAATTGCCATTACAATTAAGAGTTTATCTTTACAAGTAAGTGATGAAAATTTTGAAAGTGCGTTTATTTTTAAACATTGTTGCTCTTTCTTGTAATATGTATAAAAGCATTCTTATAACTTGAAAATGCACTTTTTACTTCAGTATACTGAAATCTTGTTGAACCAGAAAACTATTCAGTGGAAATTTCTCTAAAGTGTAGTGCAAACAATAAAACGTCATTAAAAATTTTAGCAACTATTAATCCAGGCAATCTAGTCGCCAAACATGGTTCAATTATAATTCATCAGTTTCCAGCACGTTTTTGAAAAAAAATAATAATGGCTTTCTTTTTCGACTTTTACTGAAAATACAGTTAATCCGTAACACGCATTTCTTGAAAAATTATGCTTAAAAATAACGTTTCTTACTAAGCGTATCCAAAGTCTCACAATGGATAGCTTATACTGAAGCAAAAGAACGATCATTTCATTTGTCATATTTACAAGTCTATTCATTTCTTGTGACGTAAGCAACATTTCTACTGCTGCCAGACTACCTTTCACAATTTTGGTAAAAAATGACTTCCTGCCCATGCCGAGTTATCGTCCGCATTAAGATTCAGTGCGAAAGTGAAATCAACTTTTATGTCACCAGAATCTTTTTTCCCGCTTAGATGAGTTGGCAATTAATTTCAAAATATTACTGCACGTCTGATGGCACAAAGACATGAAAATTTTCTTAAGAAATTAGATGGACTTTGAAAGAAAGTAGTAGCTCAAATAGAAATGAAATTTTTTCTGCAGATTTCAGACAAAGAAAAAAAAGTATCTAATAATTTTAACGATGAATCGGCGAAAATTATACACTCCTTATTTTCATATACAAGCACAATATGGCGTATTTTGTGATTCAGAATACAGTGAAGAAATTTGAATAAAAATTTTAGATGCCTTCTTTTCCACTTATGAAAATAAGAGATTTATAAAAATGCTTGAAAAACCACAAACCGAATTTCATTTTTACTTTCTCGTATACGTAGTACAGTGAAAGTATAGTAATCTTCAAAACATTCGAACTCGAGATTTTGAAAAATCTTCACGTTTGAGACTCCCCTGAGTTCGAAATAACATTTTCGGAAAATATCCGTCTATCTGTGACAAAGATAACTCAAAAACGCTTTGAGCTCGATGGAAGAAATTTGGTATAGGTCTTTAGACCAGATTTGCAAATTCCTTTTAAATTCGAATAGAGATCTTGGATATTTTTCTTTTGGCCGACTAAGCCTCAAAATTGAATAACTCAGATAATTTTGGTGTTATGGCCACGTAACAAATTTTATTTCTAGCTCAGGTTAACAAATAGAAAGATTAAGAGACAAATATACAATTAACCTGACGAAATGCTTGGACCAAATCGTGATACGGATTTACTATTGGCAAGATAAAATAAAATGCTAAATTTAATCCATAGACCTCGCTGAGTTGTTGATTTATGGATTTCACATGAACGCGCAAAGAGAGAGATACTTCACTCTTTAATAAACTCTCAAAATTTTTAAATATAATGTTAAATCACGAAGACAAATCTCATCCATCTAGCTCATTTAAATGTCCTTCTTTTCAAGTTATCAGAGTTGTCAGAAATTGACAGATGCACAAAATCGGAAAAGTGTGTTATTTTGGACACAGGGAACTAACTCCAAAAGAACGAGATGTATCATAATCATTTGATCGAATTTCTTAATTACAATATTCTCTCGCGCGCAACTAAAAAGGTTCAAGAATCGAATCTCGATCCTAGGGCAAAACCAAATTAGAAGCATAAAATCATGAAAAATAAATAATAAAGGACATTAATTAATTGAAAGAAAATAGGAAAAGATATATTCTGTTCACATAGATAAAATATGTGCTTTAAAAGTAGATAAGTATATAGAAATATCATACAAATTATATATATATTTAAAATGGCAAATGAAAAAAAGTTGGGCAAAATTTAACAAAAATCAATGAAAAGATACTTAGTGAAAACAGCAAACTTTGTTTAGTCTCGTTAAACTGGTTCGACTCGATACGAAATCGTTGTAGTTTGCCTTCTAGTCCGCTAAATAACGTTTACAAATAAGTGGACACCTGAACTAACATCATCCAACTTGCATTCTATAATTAATCAAGCCAAGGCAGTCATCACCATTAGATTTAGCGTTTTAAGGAAGCACGGTTCGAATCTTTCAACTTTCAATCAAGGATATGAAACTGACTGAATTTGTTAACGAAGATGAATTATTTGTAATTTCTAAACTCGAAACCTGTAAACCTAAAGTTGAAAAGGTCAAAGATTAAGACCTTTCCCTCATTTTAATTTAAAAGTTATTTCATGTCTACTATATAAGAAAAAAATATGCAAAAATTGCGTTTTATTCGCATTCTAATTGGTAGATAGCGAGTCACCTGATACATGACATTTGAAGTTTGTTTTGCCAGTATTGTTTGAAATATTTAATGAAAATTGTTATGTCGTAGTAAGTATTTATATTTTACTTGAATGTAAAATGGTGATAAAGAAATGGTATAATTAGCACCAAATTAACAACAAATGAGTTTAAAACAATATTATTTGTTAATTCTACTTTTAGACACTGTTTGTGGCAACACTAATGAATAACCTTCCGATTTTATTTTTTAATTTCGATTTTTTTTTTTTTTTGAAAATATACGTTTTTATCATGGAAAAATTTAATTTCCAGTATTGAACAAGTGACCAGTGGAGTTTAAAAACTTACTAATTTCAACTGACGACCGTCGCGTACGCAGTATCGGACAACATCAGAGTTACAGAGCGATAAATTATAATATATTTTTTACATTACGGAAAATACATTTTTCATTTTTAGGAGGAAATGCAACACTAATGATACATATTTTTGGTGGTACAATTTTTACAAAAAAATATTAAATAACCAAAATGAATATATAATGGTGCTCTTTTTATATAGGTACGCGCATTGTTCGAATAAATACATGAAGAAATTTTTCGCACATCTTTTACGCAATTTTATTTTATTATAAAATATAAATAGTAATTGAACATTTAAAATATAAGAATATCGAACTATTTTAATATTTTTGTGCGTTTTAAATGTTCAATTTGATAACGCCTGAACATCATCTTTGAATAATCGAATAAGATTAACTATTTTCGGAAAGAACAAAAACAACCTTCTCTCGATCGCTTCTTTAAAAGCGCCATTTTGCATGTGAACAAGAATTTAAATAGCATACGATACTTTTTTTATGGGAAATAAATTTAAAAAAAAACCGAAGCTTGAGTGTTGGAAGCAAAATTTCAATTCATATTTAAAATTAATTAATAATCAAACTATCAAAATACTCAAATATTGTATTGCTCAGTTGAGTTCATCATAGCTAAATCTTAAAATGTCAGAAAGTAGCTGAAAAATTAATAACAAGATTTCATCTTTAAAAACATGGTAAAAATCGATTTAAATAGAAGATCGTGTAAAATTACCGTGTATCGTCTTTACTTTTTCCAAAATTTAATATCCCTATTAAAGAAATCAAATCACATTATTTGAATAATATATCACAAAAATTTAAGATTTAACACTATGACAGTTTTTTTTAAATGTAACATGAGAGTTACATTTATGCTCCCAAGAAGGCGCATGTGGTCCAAAAATCATAATTTTTCTAAAGTAATCACTATATATTCATAGAAAGCGAGAAAAATTCTTTATATCTTTGAAAAAGTGGAAATTTAAGATACAGAATAAAATTCAAAAAAGTTTGTAACAATAATTTCTGTTATTAGCATTGTTTTGGAAGCGCTATCATACAGGTTTTTAATTTCTTTCAGTTCCCCTCCAGTTTTCGAAAGAATCCGCCCTCCCGCCCCTTTCGGTTCAAAAGAGAACACTGACTCCAGCTCATTAGGTCAGTGTTACCTCTCATCTTCGAAACCGGTTTTTAACGTGACGGAAAACCGTTTTTCCTTTCCATCGAAACAATTAACATGTTTGTAAACATTTGTTTTCTCAAATGACATTTTCAACAATTCTTAAAGAATAAAAAATCAATCTTTTTTTCTTTTTTGTATTTAACACACAAGCCTTTCTGCATCATTGATTGCATTATGAATGAAAGACAAGTTTTGCAGTTCATAATTTACTGGAGAAATACAAATGTTCTGTGTTTTGTTGGAAACTTGCATTTTTTTTTATTTTTTTTTACTCGATAGTAGGCTAACTCAAAAGATTCGATCGAATTTTATGCTTATTTCGGCTTTTCTACAAGAACTTAAAATTGGCCTGGGCAGTTTATTATTTTGAAGTAAATTCCAAAGATTAAACAGATAAGTAATAAAGTGAAATTTGATTAATTCGAGTTTTTTTCCCCTCTGATCTATTTGAATTTCTTAGCAATATCACCCTATTAGCAAAAGAAAATGTACGATATTTAAACGATGCTTTTCTAGCCACGATAGCATTCTGAATGTTGGACAATATTATAAAGATAACAATATCGTTGGACTTTTTGTACTAATACAGAATATTAAGATATCTATAATTTGAATTCATTTCGACTTATACGAAATCAATATAAAAAAAATGGAAGAAATTGTTTTAATTTCTGATTTATGGTCTTAAGTTAAATGCGACCTCAGAGATCGCTATAATTATTTTTATCGATACGATTCTAAGTATCGTACCGATTTTTACTGAAAATAAGGCAATAACTAAATGCTGTTTCCTCGGTTCATTCATTATTATCATTTTGCATAAAATACTCGATTAAAAAAGTAGTAAAAATTTCTCATATCATAAAAATGTTTTGAATGTATTAAATATAAATTATGTTATTTTTCTTGAAGTTTTCTTGTACAATTGTTGTGTTTAAAGTGATATATATAATCTGTTTATAATTTCACAAATAAGATGGTAAATTTATTAATTTACTTTTCTTAATAATTATTGACAACTTATTGAAATTGTCTACTGCTTCATTGATAATTATACATAGGTAATTTGCGTAATTATCTTGGAAATGATAAAGCATTAAAAATAAATATTATTTGCTACTTTTATTAGAAAAAAATGTCTGTCATCTTGGTGTATTAATTTTAAAATAGGTGAAATGTTCTTTTCCCATTCTTTTTTTTTTCCTCGTGCGTGTATACAGATCCATGAGCATCAAATTAGTCTAGTTCCATAGCATAAAGCAAAAGTAAGATGATTTTATAAAACATTTTAATTAATATAAGCATATTGAAAAATAGGATATTATAAAATTCGATAATCGGCTATTTACAGGCAAGATGCAATAATTAAAATTCAGACACTCAAAAGCTGGGCTTCTAAATTATTTTCCAATTGCTATCCCATTTCCAAAAAACTGAAACCTCACGGCCGAATTAAAGTCGGGCGTTTCAAGTGAATCAATTTCAATATGAAAAAAGCTTTAAATTGAGATTTAAAAGTAATTTTTGAAAAAGCTCAAAAGAATAATATTATAAAATTTAAATGATTTTCTTAATATTTTTATTTGAATAAGTTCGAGTAGTACCCAGTAGAACACACACACTTGAAAAAAAGTATAAAACAAATTATTGAAACCATAAAAAGGAAGGAAAGGTACATTCCATTAACCTAAAAAAGAAATGAAAAACTTTAAATTAAATAAAGACATTTAAGAAGTAGAGGTATTTGTCTATTTATTTAAAACTCTAAAATAATAAAAGTTGGAGAGAAATTTAACAAAAATCATCAAAAAGGAACTCTAAACTTGCGAGCCTTTTAACAGCCTGCTTTAGCGATAAGATAATGCAAGCCATGGTGAACCTATGCACGAAAAGATACAAAATTTCGTTGTCCCAAGTGCTCGCATTCGTAAAAACAAATAAAGTATTAATGATATACAACAAATTTTTTTAAATATTTTTTAGAAATTTTATGAAATGCTTCAATTTCTATAATGGAATTTCGAATTATTATCTTATACATAATGTCACACATTAGCTTCCAAAATAATTAGCGAGAATCACGCAGGTAGGTGCACGATCAAGTTTTTGGACACACAAGACTGCTAAATGCAATTCAAGCTGGTTTTAAAAATGAACTACTATTAATTAAAATAGATTTCCTCTCTATCTATTTCTACAAATAAATAAATAATACTTTTTATTTTAAAAATTAACATTTTCAATAACGCATTTTTCAATAAAAATCATTCTTCATTTTATATCGAAAAAGCACTTTTCTAATCTATGTAATACCTGGTGCTTTTATTTAAAAGAAAAAACAAATTTTTATTGTATAAAAATAGAATGAAAAAAAATATGGTAGACATTTTTATCAATAAACGCAAGCTAAGGCAAGTTACTTAAATTAATAAACAACAATCGTAAAATTGAATTCGGATCGATTTCTTATGTCCGATTGGCATAAAATAAACTGCGTTCTAAAACCCTTATAATTTAAATTAATTTGAGCGAATTTTTTTAATTACAAATCAGCTCTCCATTTTATTAAAAAGTGGATTGAAGTTGAATCTTTTCATAAGACCTCAAATACAAGTGTTTTTATTTTTTGCTGGGAACATTCTTTAACAAACTTTGATTATACTTAATATTTCATTTCAGTCATAGCGATTTCAGTGATTTATTACATACCGAAAGAATCCATTCATTTAAATTATTCTTCACTTTTTCTGCTTATTTTTAATAAAAAATATAAACAAATCGAAAATGCAATAAAATATTTAAAAATGCATTTTTCGGCATTTTTTTTTTTTTTTTGAATAAGTAATTTACAGTAATAGCTTTCTTTCGTAGTTTAACAAAAAATGACGATCAATAATTATTTCCGCATCTTATGTATGAAAAGATTTTACAAGAAAATTATCGTTTGCTGAAAACTACATCTTTCACTCAACAATTAAAAAATAAATATTACAGAATTATGTTTTCTTTTTTGGTGGCTTAGCTATGAATATATGCCAGCAACTAAACTTGCTTTCTAACGCTGAAAATAAAATATTGAATTCAGTGAAACAGATTTTCAATTAATTGCTCCCTATTTCAATATAGAAATAAGGGATTCGAATTATGAATAATTTTTAAATATTTTAATCAAATTTATCATTTAAAAATATGAAAGTGATTTTACAACCTCAATTAAAAAAACATCCATTACAAAATTTACTAATAGTCCATTAAAAGATCAAACAAATTTTTAAACACTCGTAGAAAGATTTTGCAAGTGCCCCTCTTTTTTTAAAAAGTCAGATGCATGCTGGGTTGCAACGAACAACAGATGAAGAAACAGATCACACTTTTCACAGTTTCGAAATTTACTTCCGAAGAAAAAGTATTCCAAACAAATAGGTGTGGCTCACTTTTGATGTATATATGGATTAATAAATAGCCGTAAATCTCTAAACAAATTGTTTAAAATGCAACACTTAAATGAGAATTAAATTTTTAAAATTTAAGAAATAAAATTCATATTGGTCCTTTTTAGAATTTAAATAAAAAATGCGACTTAATCTTAAAAGCATTTAAAATGCTATTTATCCAATTTATTGAATTTAAAAAATCGTTTACTTAAAATTGATAAAGAAGAATCCTTTTTTTATTGCTTTCCCAAAGCAGTGGATTCTTTTTTATATAAAAGCAAACATTAGCCGTTACAGAAAAAAAATAATTTATCAAAAGGAACTTGAATGCCCAGTTCTAATAAAAAAAATATAATTAACTACAGTAATACAAACTAAAAATTTATAATATCATATCGCACATATATTGAAGATATTTTTATTAAAATAAATGAATCGGCGAAGAACTGCTACAGAAAACAGAACAAAATGAAAATGAGGTTAAAGGGCGTATGCCACAAATGTGCGCATGTGCACTGAAAGGCCCAAGATTACTCTCAATGCCAATTTTTTAACATATAGATTAATTAATACGTCGATCCAAATTTTTTTTTAAAAAAAGAGAGAGAATGAATATTTTTGTTTTACACGACTTTGTTTTTTTCTGTGATATAAATACTATCGAAGCAAACAATAAAAGTTTTAAAAATAATAGAACATTTAAAAATATTTTTGAAAAGGTGTTTTGTAATTTTAAATCTACAAACAAAAAGTTGATATAATAAAGCTATTATGATACTACCAAAATAAATCCATTTTGTATGATTTTGGTTGGATTCGAATCGAAAATTTAGAAATAAAAGAAAACTCGCGCTTTTCGCTGAAAACAATCCCAATTAATGAAAACATTTTTGTTTTGAAAATCAAAACAGACAATATATATATATGATACTTTCTGAAAAGAAACTTTTATTAAATTACTTACCAACAGCGAAGATCAAAAATAATTTCGCTATCATGATAGTATCCACCATTCCAATTGCGCAGAAAAAAATTAACTGTCCTTCTGACAATTGTTCTCAGAACACTAATCATAAACAGAACGCTCAGAAATCGCATTCGGGTTCTCTGTGTGACGTCACCAGCTTTTTCTTTTGTTTTCTTATTTGGTCACGTGCGTTTTGGCCAATCGGATCAGCCAGCGGCCCGACGCATGCGCATGAGGACGCGGATGGCACATAATTTCTACCTAAACCTACGTGAAAGGGAAAACTGATTTTCTACATAAACACAGTAGGTGATGCAACCAACAGGTTTGGCCGAACTTTCTCTGGTTGAAAATGGTTTGCTTAAAAATCGCCGATTTGGGCCTCAAACTTTTGGCGGGAAATATACGATCTAATTTTTTTTTCTCTCTTTTCTTGTTTTTGACCCTCATTTCTTTTTGAAGATTTCAGATTACGGTATAGACGCCTAAAAATAATTTCCGTTATTCAAAGTTTAACAGTTAAATAACAGTAACTTGATTAGATATTTGAGATAGTCCCAGTCTTGGACTTTTTGTTTCAGATTAAAAGAATGTTCTAGTTTTTTTTACTTATGAATGTTGAGACACTCATAATTACTTGGGACAATCAAGATCTTTGACATTTTGTTTCAGACTGAAAGAATGTTTCGAATTTTATTTGACCAGACTCCTTGGATTACTCTGGACAATTCCGGCTTTTGGCATTTCATTTTAGAGTAAAGGAAGCTCCCGAATTTTATTTTTAAGCGATTCGACATCTTGGATTATCGGGGCAATTCTGGCTTTTGAGCAGTTTGTTTTATATTAAATGTCTCGCATTTTTCTAATGAATGTCTAGATACCTAGAATAAGTTGGGACAGCTGCGGTCTTTGATATTTAGTTTCATATTAAAAATTATGTCCCTATTTTATTTATAAATAACCGTTAACTTGGATTAGATCTGATTACTGACCCTCTGTTTCAGAATGAATGTATATTATTTATAAATAATCTGCATTAAAAGATCAAAAAATTGCAATTTTTAAAATTAACTTCCAGATAATTCTTACCAACTTTTATCCCATACAGAATATAACCATTCTGCAGCCTCAGACATACTATCTGAGAAATGCATCAATTCAAGATATTTTTTCTTCCAGATATAGATTAATCTTAATGCAGGACTCTATATTAAAGAATACTGTATGTAGTATCAAAATTTGTTAAGTATAATTGTGATTGTTTTAAATGATAAAATATTTATGTTGTGGTTGCTCATAGCTATCAAAACCATTTTACGTTAGTATGTTTCTTATATACAATAATCTATATGTTAAGCTTTAAAATGTTGATCACAATTTTATTCTAATAAAATAAACATAAATTCGTTAACTTGGTTATTATCAATATTTGGTATAAGGTTTTATATGAAATTGGAATAACGAACAATAGTAAATATATACAAAGATAGAATGTTGCTAATTAAATAAGAGTTTTTCATAATTTCAGAAAATGAAAAAATGAATAAATTTTCGATTATAATTTCTTAGAAAATCTAAATACTTTCAGTTTCCGAATGCTTAAGAATATTCTTGATAAAATTAAAAGCAGCATTTTATTTATTTTATTAGATTTTGCATTTAAGTATTCTCTAATAAGTTAAATTTGACATTGCATATCGCGTATTCTCATATTCTAGAAATAATTTTATGTCGTTCCACTCTCAAATTTTCTTGAATACTTACTATTAATAAAGAAGAATGTATGTTCGTGCGTGTAATTGCTGACATTTTAGATAGTTTCACTTAGAATTTATGTAAGATAGATTTGAAAAATCTGGCACAGACATACTTTGGAGAGGGAAAAATATAAACCTCGGAATTATTTTTGAAAAATTATTTTTAATTAAAATTTTAATTAAGATTTTGGCATTTTCCCGCGATAATTCCTGGAAATACTATAGCACAAAATTGATGTTTACATGACTATAAAATTTTTTTTAAAAATTATATTTTTAAACAGCTGGTTATAATTATAAATTATTATACCCCGTTATAAATTATTATACTCGGACTTAACAATTTGACAAAGAAAAAAAATATTTTTTGAATAATTTTCAACAATATATTTACTGTTACAGTGAAATTCAAACCGTTTTTAATCATTATCATTAGATATAAAATATTTAATTGCTGGAGTTTTCTTTCGTTGTTAAAAGCTAAAAAAAGAAGGATTCTGTTTAATATCTGCTCATTTGTATGAAAAATCAAAACTGAATTTATATCACCGCAAAAGACATTTTGAAATAGATTAGATACAGTTTTTATTGACACTATGATGTCAACGGTTTTGGTTCCTTTAGGAGGGTTCATGCATACGTTAAACAAAACTTGTCTAAGGCTTTTAAAATGATGTCTCATATTTTGATGCCTAAAAATAGTTTGAAGAAACCATGAATATCAAGTTATGCATAAGAAATTTAATTTTTTTAATGGAGCTAAAAAAATAATGAGGCGATATTTAAATTTATTAATTATTATCACTACAAATAACATTTATTGAAATATATTATTTGTATTAATTTTTCAAAATATTAGCCAGTCATAATTATCATTCACATTTTTCTAACATCCTCCGAATTAAAAGTGATTAAAGTAACTTATTCCCATATTCATTCAACATACATTTAAACCTGTAACAGTCAGAATCCCATGTTTTGCAGTACCTTTAGATTATTTTCTTGAACCTCTTTATCTATTCCTAGATATTTGATTAAAATTATACAAAACTTATTAATTTATATGCCTATATATATATATAAACATTCTCATTAAAAGTGTTCCGGAAAGAAATATCAACCCTCACTAGATAAATTATAAAATAGGGAAAATCTGAATTAAATTCACAGGCACCTGAGGAACAACTTTGAGAGGAACGCTTTGCTGTCGGATGTCTTCTTTCAGCCACCATTCAAGACGGTGCATCATTTTGACATTTTTTTTTAATTATTAAAAAGATGTAGATTCAATTTTCAGGGAAACTCATCTTAAAGCAGTCGCACGTAATTATTTTTTGGTGCAATAAATAAGCCCAGGTATTAAGCAAATAATTATACATCGAATTATCTTTCCAACTGCAAAGGGTTAAGACAGTTATCGGCAATTTCGGCTTGCTCTGATTTTGAGTTAATATTATTGAAATTTTATACATTTATAACAAAATGCTAAATAAATCGGAACTCTTTATGTTTATTATGTAAATATAATTTAAAACAGTTCATTTGGTGTAATAAAATGCATTTGATCAAATTTAGAAGTCAATATTAAATGAATAATTTTTTTTAACGTGGGTAAAAGGTTCGTCGCCGAAGGCAACATCTGTATTTTAATTCTTATTAAATGAATGCTTAAATTTTTGCTTTATAACATATTCGTTGAAATTTTATATCCTCTTATTTTCTGCCTTCTCACGCTTTGACGATTTTTGGTTATTGACCAAAATATTTCATCAATTTTAATATATTGATAAAAACGTTTCCTTTTCTCCTTATTTCCTAGTTTTAAATTTTTTATATACTTATCAAATAATAATCTGAAAACGTGACATCGTTTATCATTTCTGAGTTCCCGAGATGTTTTATCATACAAGAATAAGATTATTTTCACTGGTGGCATAAAATGTTTAATCAAATTTTGCTAACATTATTTAATGCTATGCAACTGTAGGCGACTAGTTCGGATTTAAGAAATTTTAATTATTTTTTTGCGTCCTTATTGAATTTTGTAACACTCTCTAATAAAGCCAGTGCGCCAACCAAGCGCCAACCTCTTCGCCAATCCAAAATACGCCAGTACGATGCTGGCTGCAAGAATGTGAGCATGAGAAACCTATCGAATTCGATACTAAATTATGTTAAGCTGTAAATTTAAGTTTTGGCTAAATGTAGAATTGTTGCTGAGTAATTTTAAGTGTAATGTATTGTATAATTGGTTGTCTATTAAATTCTTTGAAATTGTAAGAGCCCGTTTTCATGCATTGCTGTTGCAACTTGATATTAAACTATATTTGTCTCAGATCTTTTCTCTTTCTTATAAAGTTTCTCTTGAAAATGACTTATGGTTTGTTACCTTTCATTCAGTTCAATTAGAATTTCATCTCCTTTTTAAGCCCTAATCTGCTCTCCAAACATTACGTCATAGCAACGTGAAAACGTTTGATCGTCAACGGCAGAATTATATAACAAATGTGTGGAATCGGGTACCAAGTCCGAAAGAAATCCACACTGCACACCAAAGGAATAGCACAGTTATCTCAGCACATCAGGCGTGAAGTCAAAATAATTTTAAAAATTTATTCTATCTCAATTTTCTTGGGCCTAGAGATGGGAATTTAATATCTGAAATGAGAATCGTCGAAAAAAAAAAATGCATTCTAAAAGAAAAAAAAAACTATTAAAATACTCAATCTTTATTCGTGATGGCGAAATTGCCTCTAATTATTTGCATTCCCCTATGATATATAAGCTGTTTCCTCTCAATTAAAACAAAGTAATAATTATTCACAAAAAAAGCGTATAAAAGAAATATATTGTAATGATTCAATTAAAATATATTTAATTGAAATAAAATATTGAGTATGTACAGAAATCATACATTCATAAAGATTTGAATGCCATTTCAACATGTAATTTCTTTGAATTAATTACCAATTATTCCCTAATAATCTCTAAGAGAACTAGCTAGGGATACCTACTCAGGATTGGTGGAAAGTGTCCAAGCACGTCACTTGAAGACTTATCAACACTAAACCTACCGGCATTTCACCGATACTTTGGAAACCGGTCATTTGACCGGCTCGTGATAGCTTTAGTGTTAAAAGAGAAGATGTAACTGCGGCCGAGTCTCTAGTTATTTCCATTTGAAATCAGCATGAGCAGTCTTCCCGAAACTTATTCGTATTTCCCTTCCTCCCAACATAACAATCGCCCTCCCGCTGGTATGATGTGGAAGTTTGGAGAATGAAGTGCCAGCTCAGGTATCATCCTCGTCACTTGATAGTGGTTCAAAATTACGAGGTCCGTCCCAAAATAGCCCTAGTGCTGCTATAAAGTGGGACGTTAATATAACTAAACTCAACATAACAATTGCGATCTTAAAAAAACCCATGAATGTTCACGGGTGTTCAAATTTTTACTCGCACAATCCCGGACGTGAGCATTTTGCGCTTCGTAGTGTAATAGAATGTTCGAATCGAATAATTTTCGTACCAAATCGAATGTAGAAGTTGGACGTCACTTTTCCCTTTCTCGTATACGAAGTATAGCGAAAGTACTGTGATCGTAAAAAAATTCGAACTCGATATTTTGACGAATCGCTTTGTTTTAGATCTCCCCGAGTTCGAAAAACGCATTTTTGGAAAAAGTCTGTTTATGACAGAAATAACTCAAATATTTTTTGAGTTAGATGAATGAAAATTGGTATACGGTCTTGAGATCAAATTTCTAGATTCCTATCGGATTGAGAAAATTCCGCTCAGAGGAAGTCGGTCTATCCAGTTGTCCAAATGAAAGTTAACACAATAACTGCAAAGCAAAGAGATAAAATTTGGTGCATAGATTCAATATCCATAGGATAGACATCTTTCAAATTTTGAGCCAAATACAACTATCTGCGCGTCTAGTGGTCTATAGTTTCAGAAACATATAAATAAAATAACTCAAAAATGCAATGAATTTTATATGTGATTTTGTGCCAGAGAGTAACCGCCAAAAAAACTCGCCAAGGTTTCCACGATAGATAATGCTAAATTCGCTCCAAAAAGTATTTCATAATTATTGTACGCCAACACTCTGGGATAATACTTCTCTCGGATTATTATTAGAAAGTATGCTAGAGAGCTTAAGGGAGACCCCACTCGCTGGTTCTTCGATCGATTGAAATTATAAGTTGATACAGCAATTTTAATTGGAAGATCTCATAGCACACCTCATTTTAGTTAAATCCTTGAATTTTACAGTTATTGAGTTGGAATGCAAAATCGTGCAATTCCATCGAGATCTTTACATTTTATAATCATCTTGTGCACTAGTCGATACACTTTTTCTCAATGGATTTTGTTCAAAATTTGATAAAAATACAAAACTTTGGATCAATGCTCTCTTTCAAATTTCATTCGTCTAGCTCAATTCGTTTCTCATTTATTATGTTCACAGATAGAGTGATGGAAATAATTCCAAATATGTGTTTTTCGGGCTCGGTGAGATCTGAAATGTGGAAATTCGCCAAAATCTCGAGGGCAAATGTTTTGAACACTGAGATGCATATTTTAATTTGCATAATTCGTACTGAAAAAGTAAAAACATTTGCTTGAAAATTTTTTGCTATACGTCAACATGATATTTGCTATTAATTGCTGTCATGCTGTTAATATAAAACTGAATGCCCATTTTGAAGGTATTGTTTAAAACCAAAATTTGATATAGAATTACAATACAAGTCAAAATAATCATATATCAAATTTCCTATACTTCAGTCATTACACTTTTGAGTTATCGCGTTTGCATGCATATGAAAATAAAACCAATAAATGGTCTAATTATTGAGCTTCATTTCAATTTTGGTATATATATTTATACAGTGGTGGAAAAAAACTTTGAGACCACATGTGAAATTGAAAACTTTTAACTTTACTAAAAAAAGATACATTAAATAGTATATACAATACAAAAACAAAAATTTCTTCATATTATTTTATCAAATTTTGATAAAATAATCAAAATCAAATTTTGATCCATAAGTTCATCTCTTAATGGAACAAAATTCTTCGCCAGTATATCTTGATAGTCAAAAGAGTTCATATTACCTTTAGTGAACACAATATCAGTCTTACCTCTAGCACTGAAACGTGCCCAAACCATGACGGATTCACCCCTTGAACTCGCTTTGAAAAATGCGTAGCATCCTGTCTCAAATCATGCCAATACTTTCTTAAACCATCAGATCCATCTAGGTTAAATTTCTTTTCATCCGTGAACACTATTTTTCGCCACAAGTTGGGTTTAAAAACATTAGATGTTGCAAAGTTCAATCTTGCTGCAATATGACGTTTTTCAAGTCTGGGTTTACTTTTGAATTTTGCATATTTGATGTTTTCCGTATCACTCAGAATATTTCTAACTGTTCTATCCGTAACTGGAAGCTTAAGTGTCGATTTTATTGCTGCAGAATGTGCATTGTCTTTAACAGCTATCCTTATAACACTTCTTTTCATTCTGGTTGACAGTTTTGATGACCCCCCTCCTCTATTTTTTTGTACCATATCTGCATGGATCTGAGAGAAAATGATGAACCCAGTTTTAGACCTCTTGATTTTACTAGCAATTTACCTTTCACTCCTTCCGCTTCCGCGAAATGATAAGATTTTCCCTTTTTCAATTTCAGTCAGTAATTTTTCGCTACCCATAGTCTCAGTTGCTTCAACACTCAAAGAAATGATTAGAAAGTGTTTCTTTTCAGTCTCACAACTGCCCCGCACAAAATCGTGCAAAAGTTATGTCATCTCATTATGCAAACAATCACTCTTTAAAACTGATCTCAAAGTTTTTTCCATTTCATTACATTACACATTTTTCCTTTATAGCTACAATAAACGTATTTTAAATTCCAAATTCATTTCTTTTTATTTATTACATTTTATATATAAGTGTAAATGTAAATTACAAAAAAAGATTTTTTTTTTGCATTCAAAAATGCAAAAGTTCAATGATGGTCTGAAAGTATTTTCCACCACTGAACATTAGATGTTAAATCTGTGTACCAAATTTCATACAACTAGAATTCTCGTTTTGTAATTATTATTATTTTATGTTGTTCTCGAAGATGTTTCCTTTGATTGAATTTCGTTCAAAATTTGATAGAAAACTACAAATTTGGATTATTTTCAATTTTTATCAGTCAAACTCAAAACGTTTTTGGGCTATCTTATTCACAAACATAATAAAAAAAATATATTTTTCGGACTCAAAGAAATGGGTTTGAAATATAATCTACAAACTTGGAGTTATTACCACATACCAAATTTAATCTGTTCCGCTCAAGGTATTTTTACTTTCTCCTATGCTTATTATAGAGGAAGTATTGTAATCGACATAGATTTTCCCGAATCTCCACTTTTAAACCTCCTTGAGTTCGAAAAATACTTTAGAAAATGTCCGTCTGTCTATAACAAAAGAACTCAAAAACGCTTTGAGCTAGACGAATTAAATTTGATATACAGTCTTTACCTCAAATGCGCAGATTTCTATCCAATTTTGAAGTCTGTCTGTTTGGCCATTCTAATGTAAGTTAACATGATAACTCTTAAACGAAGAGAGCTAAATAGATAAAATTTGATTCACAGATTATATATATATATATGTATGCATGTATGTAATGATATTTTAAACTCTTAATTTAAACCAAATTAATTTCCAAAGCTTTATCTTAATTTAGCCCATAGTAATTTCATTCTCTTATTTCCTGATACAATTCCACTTTCTGTTTAACTCAACTGAAGCTGTGTAAAAATTACTGCGCAATCAGTTCTACGTATCGAGTGAAAGTGGTACTACCGTTGCCCTTTTCAAAGGTCAATACGTGTATTGAATTGACATGTGGCCGGAAGTCCCATGTTATATAAGATCAGTGATCATTTGTTTCATCCTTTCTTGCTTCTGCTTTTGTGCCGCTCTGCGCCTTCTTGTAAATAAATCATGCCCGTTCCCCGGGAGAGAATAAAACTAAATTAAAGACACAAAGTCTTTACTATTTGTTAAACCTGCTGCTTCAAACAAAATAGTATTATATATATATATATATATAGAGAGAGAGAGAGAAAGAGAGAGAGAGACTTATTAAATTTTGAACCAAATTCAATAAGGGGTTAACCATCAATTAATCTGCACTTTTTGTAACATGTAAACGCGATAACTCAAAAATACAAAGGCTTAAATATTTGACAAATATGGTACGAGATTTTATGACTACAAATGCAGTTTTGTGTTAAATGTTGGCTTCAATTAGTTGGGAAACACACGTCTAAAACAAAAATTAGATTTTTGGATACTATTAATCGCCAGAAAAACTCGCCATACGATAGGATAGATTCATTAAAATTACTAAATTCACGCCAAAGATTAATATTTCGTAACTAGAGTACGCCAATACCATGCAAGGCGTTCTGTGGAATAACACCTTTATTAGAAAGTATACGAGAATGTCTTGGGGACATCATTCGCTCTGGTTGTATTATTGTGCTCATAAACAGGCAGAGAAAGTTAATTTTTGTGATGTGCTTTTCAAATTAAGGAGGTATGAAACTGTGAAGATTCGTCGAAATCTCGAATTCGAGTTATGATAATACTTACTGTATTTCGTATTCTAGGAAGGAGGGGATGGAGATCCTCTTAATCAAGATGTTTTACATTTTCATTTATATAACGGGAGAGGTTTTACAAAGTTAAAGCTGGAAAGTCGAATTATTTTCTATTTGAGATAAGGGGGTCTAAAGCATAAAGGGTGTTTCCTGTGTCGGCAATCCGCATAACTGATCGTTGGCAGATGAGATAAAATTGTACACCCAAAAACAATTTTCTGAAATTTCAAGGAGAATTTTAATTAAATATTAAATGTTTTCATAATTATCGCCATATGTAGCTAAAATATCGTCGCAAAAATTCGATCTTTACTTCATCTTAAAATTTAAAAAGTCGTCTTTTGAATGACACGAATTTAATGGCCGAGCGATTTTTTCACCTGAATTTAAAAAAATTTAAAAAATCTTACCAGATTTTCAGGTATACATTTTAATACTGCGATGAAATTCAAACTGTTTTTGCTCATAATTCGTTTTTTTTATTGTTTGCTTGAAATATTTTATCGCGCGAATTTCTTACTGTGTTCAGATCTTAAAAAAAAATTAATTTTCTTCTAACTTTTAGAAGTTTACATAAGAAATCAGAAAACGAAATTTCTTTGTCACAAAGAACAATGCGAGATTCAGAATAGAATTCCCAGATGCTTAATTTTTTTTTATTGTTACTGTGGTGTCATGGAATTCGACTCTATTATGTTAGTACCTCCTTTATGAAGAGCATCAAAAATCAAGAAGTGCATAGGAGATTTAATTGAAATTGAAATCAGCAAGTCACCAAAGGCGGCAAGTAAATAATAGCTAACTTTTCTAAATGAGACATCATGTTCATGCTGTATAGGGGGAAAAAAATCGCAAATATTCGTTATTTCTTTCAAAAATTTAGTTTTTCTGTTTCGCTAACGAAATGTTGAAAATTGAGATGGATTACGTTGCTTGTTAACTCTTGAGGAACGCGATTTTAAAAGAAATGAAAACACTAATTACACAAAATTTTGCTACAGTAAGAAATGAAAAAAAAAACATTCTTTCCGATTATTTATCATAAAACATTACTCAAAATAAGAAAATAACATTTCATTGTGGTTAACATAGTTCTTTCATTGTGGGGAGGGACTAATCTCATCACTTCACAGCTTTAAAGTTGGTATAAAACATCTAATAACATGTTCTTTTTAATTACAAGACAATTTACTCATAAGAAAGCAATATATACCATTATGCTCAACATATATTGTCGTCGAGAACAAAAATTCACTACATCACACAATGCACCAATCATTATCTCAGCATCACACACAATTTACTGATGCGTTTTAAATTGTATATTTTTCACTTATTTACGTCATAGCATTGCCAACTGAATGTAAAAGTTTGAATAAAATATTAAACTGTATTACTATAATTAAGTTCAACTATCCGAAATAGTAAAAATATATTCCAGTATGCATAAAAAAACTATGCAAAAGTTGGGGCAATTTTTAACCACCAGAGAGTTATAATAAGCAATAACAATCACAAATCGTATGCATTTGCTGCTTACAGATACGGTGGAAAATAGGATCCAGTATCAGCAACAAATCTATTGAGAACTCAGAGCAAGGTGTTAAAAGGGCATATCATCTTAAATGATACACGCTTCGTATGCTGTTACTCATGGAGTTGAGAAATACTTTTTTGTAAATTTACAGTCAATCTGTATACTTTTCTTTTGCTTAATTCATTGAAAACATTTCTCTGTAAAAGAATCGCCGTCCTTTTCCGATCCAATGACCTGCTTTCAAAAATGACTTGACCTACCTTTAAAAATTGTAAGCGACATATAATGACATTCTATATTTGCCCGTTTCAAGAATTTATATTTGTTTCAAAAGGTTTTTATTCCAGTTCTGCATGGAGGAATGCTTGACAATTAAATCTACGTCGTTTCTGTACCTTTATTCAGAACATTATGCTGGAGAGGCAATAAACATGAAGAAATCAATCTAAATCTCGACAGTATGCATTTCGACATACTTGGAAAAAACTCCTAGAGATTAATTAAAAGCGGGGAGGGGGATAGACTGATAGACATCTATGTAAACATAATGCAGTCATCGTTGTCAAAATGATGATATATATGTGGAATTTTTTTAATAAAAGTTTCACTTTGAAATAACCTTAAATGCAAATTACTGGAAAATTTGTCATGGACAGAAGATCTTTTTTTAGCGGAAAAAATAGAAAAAAAAAGAGTGAAGTAAGACAATGGATATATGAAGATATTGAGTTGTTTTTTAAATCGTTTTCAAAACCCTTTATGAACCATGTTTAATGCGTAGCTCCCCCCCCCTTATTTTCTGAAACTGAGTTAAATCACTTTATTACCTTCTCAAGAACAGCTTTTAGCATATTCGCAGAAATGTTACGGCTATGTCGGTGTATCGGTGTATTTTTCTATTCCACTAAACTATTTATGTTAATATAAACAGTAGCCATGAGATAACGTTAAAGAAGAGGATTTCAAAAAAGGAAATAAAATAAACTGTTCCGAAGTAATTCAATTTATCAACTTCTCTCTGCTTTGAAATTGAAAATATATACTCTTAAAATTACACTTAATGAATAAAAAAGATGCGACAAAAAAAATATACTATGTCCAGCACATTTGTTGGCATTTCGCTGCGACAGGATTAAAACAGCAGAAGGCAAAAAATACACAATATGGAGCCTGATGGAAAGGGAAAGAAACCTGCGGAAGTAGTCTTCCCAAAACTTTCTCACATACTCTCTAATAAACATGTTATTCCGAAGGACGCCTTGCATGACCTACAGAAGCTACGAAATATTAATCTTTGGTGTTAATGTAGCATTTTTACTGAATCTATCGTGTGATCCTTGGCGAGATTTTTTGGCGATTAATCCTTAGCATGCGGTTAATGGTATCCGAAAACCGAATTTGTGTTTTAGACGCGTTTCTCCCAACCGATTTAAACAAAAACTTGACACCAAACTACACTTGCAGTCATAAAATGCCACTTCATATTCGATATATTTAAGCTATTTGAGTTTGAGTTATAGCTTACATGTTTCTAAAAATACAGACCGACAGACGGTCAACCCTTCATTGAATTTGGCTCACTTTGATACATGTATGCAATACAGATGTTAAATATGTATACCAAATTTTATTCATTTAGCTCTTTCTGTTTTGCAGTTATCTTGTTAACTTATATTGGAACAGCCGGATAGACATGCTTCCTCTGAACAGAGTTTGCTGAAAATGATAGGAATCTACATATTTGATATAAAGACCGTATACCAAATGTTATCTGTCTAGCTCAAAACATTTGAGTTATCTTAATCACAGAAAGACTGACGGACATTTTCTATTAAAGTGCTCCTTGGAGGGGTTCTAAATCGAGATGATTCGTCAAAATCTCCAGTTCGAATTTTTTTTACTATTACAAAACTTTATCTATACCAAATATGAGAAAATAGGTAACATTGCAGTAATAAATTCATGATTATAAATAAGCCTTATTACAGGAAGTGTACACTCTCAAGATACAGCAGAGAAATTGACGAAATCTTTCTTGATTTTGCCAACAGTAGCGACAATTCTATAAACGATAGATTTCAATTTTCGCGTAAACGGAAATCTGACTTTTTTTTTTTTTTGTACCTGCACAATAACGTTCACTATTAAGCGACTTTCCGCCACCTGCCGTCTTCTCCCACCTCTACTTCTAAAGCTTCATTCAAGAAATCACGAAAATATAGGGGGGGGGGGGACCCAACCATCAAGCAAGTCCTCCCAAAAATTCACAAGGCGGAAAACGCTGCCTCGATATTATCTATAATTGCAGGAAAACTTACTGGGCACCTCTAAATGAAGATTCATGACCTATGTCTGATACGGAATTTTCCTCGGCTTTTCTCTTATGTTGTTTCCACTTTCTAAAACTCTTGTTACCATTTTCGGAAAAGTTCGTGTTCTTTTTAACAATCATTACTTCTATTACACAATGCTCAAGTTAAATTCTAAATCCATGACCATGTAACCATGGAAGAAACGTTAGTTCTTTTCAAATGCAAATTCTCAAATAAGTCAATTTAGCATTTCAAAATTCGTTCTGACCTTCGTACGTGTGAAACGTTTTGTCCGAGTTCAAATTGATCATCTCTTTGCCCTCATCTGTGAAAAGGGATATATGTATACCGCATGTTTACCCTTATGAACATCGTCACTCTGGATGGCATCGAGCATTCGGTCTGTACCGAGACATCGGTATACCTCATATTACAACAATTAATTGGCGATGAGGAATAAAAATTAAAGTTTTTTTTTTTTTTGAAGTGCATCAAGAAATTTGCTTCAAAGTCAGCCCAAAAGGAAGGCAGCGTCACAGGTAATCATGAACTTTTACTTGAGCAATTTGATTATATCCTTTAATCCAAATGGAATCTGCTTTTCCAGTCCTTTCTATCTTCTACTAACTGTAGTTCTATGAAAAACATAACAGAACTTACCGAAGATTTAAACCAAAATTACGAAGCAAGTAAGCATATCTATGCAATATTAAGGTTACATCGTATGGTAAGGCCGGAGAAAATTCGGTTTAAGTAGGATCTTAGGTCCAATGTACACGTACGAATAAAAAAAATCTAAAGATGAAGGATTAATCCGAGGAAATAAAAAGTAATTTGTTAATACCAATCTAAACCAAACTAAAAACCCTGCAATAAAAAAAAATTGCGCTACAAATCTCCCCCCCCCCAGGAATCCTGAAGCAATTACCGAACATTTGAAACATCATGAAAATAAACGAAGTTCATAAAATTAGCTCCAGTGCTAAAATAACAATCTTACTTATAAATGTTTATTGTAATTCAGTAAACGGTCATGGGAAAGCCTGCCTAAAGATCTTGAACAAAATCTTGAATACTAAGTTCTACATTCCAGTGCCCCAAAACCTACTAAAGGATTGATTAAAGACCACCAACCTACAGACTTTTCTAAACTTGAAATTAAGGAGATCAAAATTTTTTAAAAAAGTTTCAGAGTAGTAGCTGTTAAACAATTTAAAATTTAAAAGCCACTACCGGTTTTTTAAAAGTACATTTGTTGAAAACAGAGAGCATTGCCAACATATACGACCTAGAAATATTTAACAATAAGACTGCAAAAATCGAAAAATATGTCTGGAAAGTAATAGGACAATATTTTTCTTGTTAAAAATTTGCTCACCATAGGGCCAAATAAGGGAGCTTAAAATTTTATATACAATTATGCAAATTGTAATAAACCACGTACAGCAGCATTTAGAGGGTGTCTAAAATTTCTCAAGATTAAATCCACTGTTTCGATGGAACATAAAACCGCTGCTCAGAAAATTTGAGTAAAATCCTGAAATTAAAATTACTAGTGATGTTACCCAAGAGATGGCGCCAGAAGTATCAACGAACTTGTCATTAGAAATCAGCAGAAAAGGAGATTTGACTGGTTTTCTTTTGAAAATTTGACTTGTTTATCCAAGAAATTAAAAAGCCCCATCAAAATATCTTACACAACAAGCAAGTTCTCGTAAAGAAACAGAAGACGTAGTTTATTCCCGTGGAAGAAGTTCTGAAACACTTTTAAACGAATTGCTAACACCCATGAGCTAAATCAGACATGGTATTTGTCTCAGTAATACTTTTAAGTCTTTTTATTCCGCATTTCTTTTACTTTCAAATAACTTATACAATAAATTAGTACTATTTTTTTTATTATTAACATTGTCCAAATTAAGTTTACAAAAATATATGTCATTCAGTATAGAAACAACTTTTGGAAATGGAATTTATAGGCTTTATGACTGGAGTCTTATTACGAATATTCCACTCACTGAAACTCAAATAATGCTGACATAGCCAAAACACTAGCATTTTTTTTTTTTTTACACAGTTAGAGCAAATAGGAAAATGATAGGGATTTCCATTAATCGCTATTAAAAGACTGGAAGGCAGCGCCATCTGAGGGGATTCACGAGTATTTAGTTAAATTACGTTTCTATTCGAGAGCAAGCATTTCAAGAACGTTTAAATGATCCAAAACATTACAGTTTCCACAAATATTTTTTAAAAAATATTTTATTTGAAACAAATTTTAAGCAAACAGGAAAAATATGATTTTAATGTCTTTGTGCTGTCGTTTCCTCCACCATGGGAAATTCAAAGCGCCCTCTACCAGCCTTGTTTCTGTCGTTAAACCATTTGCCAAAAAATAAACTACTTCGATGTGCACCTTCGCTTCTTCATATTAGACTAATTTTTTTTAAAATCTTCAGTATATTTTAGAGTTTTACAAGAATTAGCGTAACTAAAAACGAAATCTTACTAGCAGAAATATTTTAACAACTTACGCTCGGGTACCATTATCATAATATCAAAGCTCTTGGACTTCAATGAGAGCTTACTCTTTGTTTTTTGAACTAATCTCTTATCAGAATTGCATAATTACATTAAAAGAGAAAATTTAATTAATGGGAATTAATTAGCTAATTAGTCTGAATTAATTTTGAAAAAAGACTAAGCATAACCACATGAACAAGATTGATTCTATACATTTCAAACAATCTTCAGACATCTTTCAAGTTTAACATTGAATAGATTTATATGTAGAAAATTTATTAAAATATTTTCACATCAATAAACTGAAAAATAAAAAAGAACATTTTTTTAAAATGAAAGATACGATAGTTTATAAAAGATATTAAGATCATGAAGCAACGATAAAAATATTGAAAATAAATTTAAATTTAAGTCATGTTTAAAATATATTTTCAATTTTCAAAAAGTGTTTGTGGCTTTTCTTTCGTACGATTCTTGTTATTCCTAATTTCCTTATAGTATATTTCTCAGTGTCTCAAGCTTTTGCAATTTTCTTTTGGCCCCTAGACCTTTGGTGAAAGAAAATCCTTTTGTTGTTGTGTGAGAAATGCAATAAAAAAAATAAGACAGACTGAAAAAAAGGGGGAGGGGGACAATTAAATTGGGCCGAAAGCTGCAGATGTAGCCCTGGCTACATCTGCAGCTTCATCGGAATAAAGAATATTCCTGGTGCAGTCAATGTCTATTTTGAAGAGGGCTGAAATAATAGAACGGCAGCTAAATATATGCTCCGGATCCAGTTGCACATCTGGACAGTGTCTGCATTCTTCATAGAGACAAGAAACATCAGACATGATCCTCATGCATTTCAGGTGTCCTGGTCTTAGTCTTGCAACTGTGGTGGTGATGTTACTTGCAATTTAGATTTGTCAGGGAGAATTTCTTTCGATTGGTACAGAGCCTCCGTCTCGCCACGGCATTTGCATCCAGAGCAGTACTAGATAGAGAAATGGGATCCACTGCTCTGGCCTCCTTGATCGTCTTAAAAACAGGGGATTTTCTGCTAATCAATACAATATTAAGAATTTTCTTCAACATACTTCCTTTTCATTGTCCTTTTCGATATTTAAATATACTTTATAATTTATCATAGATATTACGAACACTTCTATTTAATTTCTTTTTGTATTCTGTACCAGATACCGCTTCTGATACAAAAAAAATTCTTGAAATTTTTTTCCTATAGGAATTAATTTAAGCATTTCCTCTCTTTATTTATTTCTTAAGATTTCCTCTGTAGACATATTTCTTAAAAAGGCTTCTTTTATCGTCTATTCCACACAAAAAATATTCGCGATAAGTACAATACCTTCACAAATAGATTCCTGGCGATGCTTTCTCGGCTATCAGTTTAAAGCCAGGACATAGGATATCCAGGTCTCTTCACAGAGAGGAGGAATTTCTTCTCTTTGTAGAATACATTCCAAATTCAAGGTAAAATGTGATTTTAATTTTTCAGTGTGTATATGAAAGACGTAATTTTAGTTTTTACTCCAAATTTAGATAACTTCCGTTTTTAAAGACATTTTATCCATATTTTTACTTAATCACTCTTTGGGTCACTTATTTTTTGTTAAGTCTATAAAACCCCAAAATTCTTATAACTTATCTACAATGCTAAAGAAGTCCTAATGATATAAAACTGAGTGTTATTTTGATACAAATTTAATACACTTCACAGAATGAGACAGATGTGGTGCTGATTAATAAAGATATTTAAATAATTACTAGTGACTCGATTCAATACATTGCAGGTTTGATACTTCAGATTTTGAAGTACTGAATTTGATTTTATAAATATGTTTGTGCTATACACTATCACATTTAACAGTTTTAATGGTGAACAATTATATGAAAATCTCATAATACGGTACCCAGACAGCAATTTAAACAATTGAAAATTCACACCAATATATATTACTAGATTTTAGTTATGTCGAATAACAAAGCCTGAGTACCTAAATAGCATTTTATAAAAACCAGTTATTTTATTCAAGCACGTTATAATGAGTTTAAAAAAAAAAAAAAGAATGGTTACTCACATAAATGCACCCCCCTTTAAAAGTCCAGTCTCCAAATATGTCAAATAATGATAATAGCTTATATATGTCATTAAAAATACAAATGGATAAGAAAATACATTAAACAAAAGATTGATATTGAACGAGGTACAGATTCTTTCCCTCCCCCTCCAAAAAATGGGGAAAGGAAGAGAAAGCATAAAAAAAACTCCACATATTTTCTCATTATAATGATCTTATCGTTTGCCAACGGATTCTAAAAACCTCCGCATTTTTGCGCATGCTTAAAGATGGGTTTAATTCGTCGAAATAGAGGTGAGAGGGAAAATGAAAGGAAGAGATGTTTAGATTTAACAATAAAATAAACTCGGAGACTAAAATAAAATAATATGGTCAGAAAGGACACGATACTCACATATACGTGAAAAAAGAAATGAGCGAAAAAGTATCCAATTGTGCGGGAATCAAGGTCAAAGAATGACGAAGAATTCCAGAAATGCTCTCTTCCTTCCGCGTCTCACCCCTTAGTGAGACAGAATCGTCGAAAAGTGTCGTCCGATTTCAAGAACACTTTACTGTTGAATATTTACTCATTTGAAAGAACAAACAAAAAATTCCGTACCATATATGGAAGTTAAACTATATTTTTTAAGCGTCATCGAATCAAACCATGTAATTTATAAGCTCTTAAAAATACCGAAGCTGCATTTGAAAAGAACATTGTCTTCAAGTGAGGCTCACATCGTGTATTTCTCTTGGTGTCCCTCTAAAAATTGGGAGTGTTCTTGCTGAGCAGTGAAATCTGTCTGTACTTATACAAAATGGACATTTTAATGCTTGCACTGAGAAATCACAACACTTTGATAAGAAAGCATTCATAACCGAACCGTGTCGGCTTTACATTCTTTGGGTAAACCAAATCAATGTAAAAAATAATTATACTTTTAGAAACTATTTTATAGTATAATGAAATTCTCACATTTAAATTAAACTGGGCTGCGATTAATTTTTAAAAACTCATATTGTTTACGCTTTACTGAATGAAATGTGTTTTACTCCTACTGAATGAATTCCATGAAAGTAATTGCCAATAAAAGAATAATTTCCACTGGCTTAAATTTAATTCAATTATTAACTACTTCGGAGAAAGGTGACAATTTAAATATTGTGAATAATTTGCGAGTAATAACAGGAGCTCCTCACGGGCATTCGAATCGGATCGCTATCCATTATTTTCACGATCGTGAAAGGCGAGATTCAGAAAATACGGTTAAAGCGCAATCTCATGCGAAGTTGAAATTTTTAATGTATTGTTTCGTATTTCCATAAGGGAAAATTATTCAATTTATTTTGATATATTGTTTATTCGACGATTTAGATTATATATTGGTTCTCATTTTTCAAAAGTGATTAAATTCTCACCGGCAAAAATCACTAAAAAAAAAGCATTTTGCTTTTGAGTGTCGTGCATTTTATTTTGTCAATGCGATTTGAAATGAGAATCTGGTTAGAATATCACCTGCACCTTCTATTTAAATTTACGAATAATTATCTTAAAAAAATATACGGAAATATTTACTTTCCAAAGTTAGATCTAAAATATATCTAAATTGTAATGCAGTTTTTTTTTTGGCACTGTTTCATTTCTCTTTAATTTTGAAGATATGTTTTGTCAATACGTGCATCATTTATATATTCAAGTTTTAATGTAAACAAAATATTTTTGAAGTATTCCCTGTCAGGTTTCATATCCTTTTATAAACATAATAGGCAAAGCAGTTTTCAATTTTATTTCAAAAATTTAAGATTCATAATGATTAGTAGCGCAAGAGTGAATGCAAGACTTCAAAAACAAGAAATGGAAATGGTCTCTTTTTTTACCAAGTTATTTTGCAGGGAGGATGCATTTATTTCTTTTATTTTTAGAAAAATTATACTGAGTGATGTCATGTTGCATTGACTGTAAATATGCTGAAATAATGTAATTCAAAGACCTTAGTTATACAAATATTCAGCAGTAAATTGAAAACATTTGCTGAAAAAAGCATGAAACCGCTGAAATTTTTGGGATTAAATTATTAATTTCTTTCATTTCTATGAAATGACTTATGTTAAATTTAGAAATAGTATTTAGGGGTAATCGATTTTTAAAACTCCTCGACGAAATGTTAAAATCAAATAATTTGGACATATAGTTAAAAAAATCCATCACTATATAAAGCTACATATTTCAAAGATACATAGCAAGACTTGACGTTAATTATATTTGTGCAATGAACAATTCCTTTATAGGATTTTTTTCTTTGATTGAAGCGATTTAGTAACTAAATTAGTACTAAAGAAAGACGTTCCTGTGTTTACCCTTAAAATATATTATTTTGAAATGGGTACAATAAGACATTACATTTGCACACTAGAATGTGGAAGATTTTTAAGTTAAATATAAAGTATAATCTGAAACTGAAAGTACAGTATTTGTTCCAAAACAAGGACGGATGGAATGTTTGATACAAAAAGAAAACATAATGAATCAATGAAATAAAGATGTTCAATGCCCTATGAATGTAAAATAGATTCGAATGAAAATTGTGCAATAAATTTAAGTGCTGTGAAATATCTAAAAAAATGTTTGAATTAAAAATCTCTTAAATGATAAATATATTAATTATTTAATTATTGCCGTCATTCATTAATAGAGGAAAATATATTTCGTGCATTCTTCTTGCATTTTCATACTTAATTATTCATAGATCCACTAGATATTCTACTAGATTCAGAACAGTACTTGTAGGATTAAATGGTACAAAAAATGCCAAGAACTGAAAATGCGTCATCTTTGAGCTGTCATTAGGTTATTTATGAATGGGTTCCTGAATCTTTAAAAGCTATTGTTGATAGCTCAGTGGTAAAACTCATAAAACTCAAAAATAACTCACTAAAAACTCACACGCACGAACACTCAACTTTATTCCAACTCATAAAAACAGAAGTGAACTCACTTCATTTCAAAGCACAATCTCTTCACCTCACTTCACTTAACATTCCGCCGCCCGTTGACATGTTCACATTCAACTAATTGTTAATCATCTCACACAAAGAACAAATTTCATTAAAATACAATAAAATATTAAATTGCAATAAAATTTTAAACATTATAAATTACAGTAAAATATTAAACATTACACTGTTGAAATTGACTTCTAAACAAGTAGCCAATAACACAAGGAATACCTTTTAACACAATACACAAGAATAATCATTCTTCAATAGGCAATAAACATACCTTTGATATAGATCTTTTAAAAATACCCTTCCTGGTTTTCACAGCCACAACCCGAACTCTACCATCATTTCCTGGAAATAATCCAACAATTCTCCCCAACGGCCAGTTACTCACAGCCATATTATCTTCCTTAATAATAACTAAATCACCAATTTTAACATTATTTTTTTCAAAAAACCATTTTCTACGTTGTTGCAAATTCGAAAGATAATCATTGGACCATTTTTTCCAGATAATCTGCGACATTTTAGTTAATTTTTGCCAAATTTTTAATCTACTATCTGGTATGTCAACCAGATTAGGCTCTACGATAGAAGTAATTGGTCGCCCTATAAGAGAATGACCTGGTGTTAAGGCATTCAAATCATCCACATCAGTAGTCAGAGGAACAAGAGGTCTAGAATTCAAAATCCCTTCTATTTGTGTTGTTAACGTCAGAAACTCCTCATACGTTAATTTTGAATTTCCTACGACTCTTTTAAAATGATGTTTGAATGACCTGACTCCCGCCTCCCACAGACCTCCGAAATTTGGAGCTCTAGGTGGCAAGAATTTCCATTCAATACCTTCGCTACTGAGATAACCGGATAACTTATCGTCTGGGCTTTTTACTATGCTATGTAAGCGTTTTAACTCCTTATGGCTCCCAACAAAGTTAGTAGCATTATCCGAAAACAACTTAGAGCACTTTCCTCTTCTAGCGAAAAATCTCTTCAAAGTAGCAATAAATGCTTGGGAAGACAATTCAGTAACAAGCTCTAAATGGATGCATTTCGTTACAAAACAAATAAAAAGACTAACATAGACTTTTTGATAATTTCCCTTACGTTGGTTTTTGTATTTAATTAGGAATGGACCAGTAAAATCTACTCCAGTACAGTTAAATGGGTAATTGGCAGTAATTCTTTCTTTAGGAAGAGATCCCATTAACTGCTCACAACTCACTGGTTTTACTTTAAAGCAAGTTACGCATTTATGTACGACTTCTCTACAATTTGTTCGACCATTTAATGGCCAATACTTTTGGCGTACATGAAATAGCAAGGATTGAGCTCCAAGATGTAAATTTATCATGTGATAATAATTCAATATCATACGAGTTACCTTACTTTTTGAAGGCAATACAATAGGGTATTTTTTATTTGTACACAATTCACTATTACTCAGTCTTCCACCAACTCGTATGAGACCCCTCTCGTCCAAAAATGGATGCAAACTTTTCAATTGGCTATCCTGATTTACCTCACCTTCCTTCTTAAGTGAATTAATGTCCTTTGCAAACGACTCCCCTTGCACTTGCTTTAGTATAAATACTTCAGTATTTCTTAACTCACCAGAGTCTAATGCGTCTCTTTTCCTATTGCATTTTTCTCTACAGTTTCTAATGAACCTGAAACCATAACTTAAAATACGGATTACTTTACAATAGTTATTACTTATATTGATCAAACTATGAACAAGATCACAAGCATCACTATTAAACACAGAAAAACAATTAGAGTCACTGGAGTTAGTGAAGGCTAGTTCATCAGAAAAATCATTCTGGAAAGTAGCTGATGGGATTTCCCTCTCTGGATAGTCTCTACCGGTCAGGAACTCAGGACCATTCCACCACAAAGAGTTCTCAGACAGTTTGTCAGGATCCACACCTCTCGAGATCAAATCAGCTGGGTTATTGTGAGAAGATACATGTCTCCACTGGTTCACCTTGGTTGCTGCCTGTATTGATGCAACTCGGTTTGCCACAAAGGTTTTTAAGTGACAAGGTTCTTTTTGCAGCCAACATAGAACAATCATGGAGTCGGACCACAAATAAGTGTTGGTTATATTAAGTTTCAGGGCGGAAATCACTCTAACCACTAATTTAGAAAGTAGAACTGCTGCACAAAGTTCCAATTTTGGAATTGTCAGACGTTTTAAGGGTGACACTCTGGACTTACTAGCAACCAATTTTACAGACACTTCACCAGTCTTTGACTGTGATTTGCAGTAAATCACTGCTCCATAAGCGACTTCACTCGCATCTGCAAAGCCATGTATTTCAATTAAAACTGGGCTCGGTAGTAATATACACCTTTCTACTCTAACACTATTGATAAATTGAAGGGCTGATGAAAATCGTAACCACTCGTCCTTTTCCTTTGTAGGTAGATGATCGTCCCAGTTTAACTCTAGTAGCCATAGCCGTTGCAAAAATATTTTTGCTCTTGCAACCATTGGACCCAAAATACCGAGTGGATCGAATATACGAGCTATGGTTGACAAAACTTGGCGTTTTGTCACACCTATATCTTCACTCGACACCTTGAAGGCAAAACAGTCTTCTCTTGATTTCCAAATAACACCCAGCGTTTTGGTTTCTTCTGCATAAGAGCATGGATATGATTCGCTATTTACTGCAAGCTCTGCGTTGTTACTGCACCATTTATGTAAAACCATCCCTCCTCTACCCAATATCTCAATCAACTCTCGTTGGAGCGCTTTTGCAGATTCTATACAATCAGATCCGGAAAGTACATCGTCCATATAAAAATCATTCTCTAACACTACTGCCGCTGCAGGATATCTCTTTCCCTCATCAAGCGCAAGTTGTCTCAGGGTTCTCATTGCCAGAAAAGGCGCACTGGTTGTTCCGTATGTTACTGTAGTCAACTCGAAAGTTTTTATAGGTTCATGAAGGCTTTCCTTCCACAATATTCTTTGTAGCTTTCTTTGATCAGGATGAATTGCAATTGCTCGATACATTTTCTTTATATCGGCAGTGAAGGCAAAACTGTGTTTTCTAAATCGTAACATAATTGAAAGCAAATCCTCTTGAATGACGCCCCCATTGTATTGTATAGAATTCAAAGATTTCCCCTCAGGGGTTAACGAAGAAGCATTGAATACAACTCTTAAGGGTGTTGACTTACTTTTCTCCAATCCTCTGTACACTCCAAGGTGGGGAATGTAATATGATCCCTTTTCTTCCTCATTTTCATGGATTTCAATCATATGACCCAACTGCTGATATTCTTTCAAAAAATCCGAATATAACTTTAAATACTCGGGCTCTTTTGCTAATCGATTCCATAAGGAATTTAGTTTTTTAGATGCAATCTGTCTGGAACTTCCCAAAGTAACCGGATCTTCTTTCAAAGGCATTTTAACAACGTATCTACCAGATTCATCTCGTGTGAAAGTTTTTGCGAAATGTTCTTCACAAATTAATGTTTCTTTATTTTGAGGCTTTTCAGTCTCAAGACTCTCGATTTCCCAAAATTTTCTAAGTGTTTTGTCTAAATTAGTTTCGTCCCTTATAAGTCCACAATGAATCCTATTCTTTCCTTCTGTAGGAATTTTTCCCGATACTACAAAACCAAAAACAGTGTTTTGAAGAATAAGATTAGAATTATTAATGCGAATTTGGCCTGGTCTTAACAGCTCATAAAAAATCTCGGCTCCAAGTAACATTTGAGCTTTCTCGGGTAGATTAAAATTGTTGTCAGCCAAATTTACGTTAGAAAAATCTAGTCCTGAAATGTCAATAGCATTAGAAGGAGTTTTACCAGTAGAAATTCTTGGGACTACAAGAAAATCTAAATTTTTGATAAAACTGTTATCCTCATTACAAATAGATGCATTCACTCTGAATTTTATTGTCAAGGATATATCATTAATTCCTGAAACTAGAACATTAACTCTTTCTCGTTTTAAACGCAAAAGCTCAGTTAAATCACTAGATAAAAAATTTGATTCACTTCCCACATCCAGCAAACATTTAACTTTGTATTTATTTCCTGCCTCATCCATTAAATAACATACTGCAGTTGAAAGCAACACCGTATTCTTTTTATTTGAAAAACTACTCATAAATATTTTCTCGTTATAGACGAACTCTTCCGCGTTCGCGTTCAAGGTTGCTGAGTCAGCAGTTTGGTTAGAATCGATCGTTAAAGCCACGCCCTTTGAGTTTTTATTTCTTATCGATGAAAATGATTCTTTTTCGCTCTCCGCAGTATTAATTCTTGGAAAATGCAAAGACTTATGATGACGCCGCCTGCAAAAGCAATTAACCTTTGATCTGCAATTTGAAACTAGATGCGGGTTCAAACAACAAAAGCATAACTTCTTATTTTTTACAAATTCTACCCTTTCCTGTACACTTAATTTTAAGTAAGACTGGCAGTTAGCCAAAAAATGGGCTTCATTACAAAATGCACAATTTGCAGTCCTAACATCCGATAAGAATACTTTAGATGCATCTTTTGCAGGTTTTGAATCCGATAGAAATACTTTAGTAGTATTTTTGTAACCTCTAACAAAATTACTTTCGTTTAAAGGTTTTCCACGAGAAGTAAAAAACAAATCACATTGTTTTGCAAGCTCCGTTGGCGCGAACCAACTCTCTCCTTGTTTTATACTTATATGCGCTGCTGTTTCTTTATCCAAAGTTTGGAATATCTTATCCGAAACAATCAATTGCTTTAGAGTTTCAAACTCGGTAACTTTTCTTAATTTTAAATAGTACTCTAAATTTGTAGAAAGCCGCGAGGCAAATTGCACATGTGATTCATTTATACGCTGCGCCTTCCTGAAATTTTCCAAACAAGCTTGGGCAGTGGGTTCAAACTCTCTCAGAACTATCGATTTCACTACCTCGTAATTATTTATTTCGTCATCCTTTATGTAAACAATAATATTAGATGCACGCTCACCCAGTAAATTTAAAAGGATTTCTGCTTTTAGATTATCAGGCACATTTTTCGTAACGAAGGCTCTTTCTAGAGACGAAAAAAAGAATCCCCACGATTCTGGCTTCCTAGGAACATTAATTGTTAAGGTTTTAATACTTTTAATTAAAACATCCAATGAGTAGATGTGCCTATCACTCTCTGTTTCATCTAAACTTTTGCTGCTATTACAGCTCGAGTGGGTTTTCGACAATTCCAATTCGAGTTTTATTCGTTCCATTTTAATTTTCTCAATTTCAAGAGTTCTCATACTTGTCTCTTCGTGAGACTTTCTTTCACTCACGATACTATTAACATAGTCCAATACAAAATCTTTATCATTTTCATATGCTTTGGATTTTAAAATAAGCTCTTTTAGTTCGCTTACCTTTGCATTTGACGGCACATTGTCGCAGAACTCCTCTGCGACCTGCTTGAGGTCTTCTTTTATGCAATTCTTAAACATTTCTTCTCAAATGAATCTCAGTCGCATAATTTACTTAATTACTCCGCTTCGACGGACCAGATGTTGATAGCTCAGTGGTAAAACTCATAAAACTCAAAAATAACTCACTAAAAACTCACACGCACGAACACTCAACTTTATTCCAACTCATAAAAACAGAAGTGAACTCACTTCATTTCAAAGCACAATCTCTTCACCTCACTTCACTTAACAGCTATCTCAGTATCGGAATATCCCTAAAACAGGAATTTGGCTTTCACACTACGCGAAACCATGGCATATATAATCCATTAAAATTCAGTATAGAACATCATACAGTTAGTTATACTAACTGATAATGTTACGCAAGGGTTAGATATCTATCCACGAGACCAATTTTATAGTATTTTTGTAATGCAATTCAGCTGCGCGCCAAAAACGACTAGAATACCGCAAATGAGGAAATAAACAATGGAAGCTTATTAGATATGGAATGATGCAAACAGGATTCTGAACTAATTAAAATAAAATTATAATCGAAATTTTTGAACATCGTCTACAAGCCAGCGCGAAAAAGATAGCTCTACAATAAATGTGTTTTAAATCTTATCGCTCAATCTGCTTCAAGATATTCTCGCTTTTATTTTATCCTCTCCTTTCAGCTAGCAATTTAAATGCTTGAAATTAAAGTATTTGGCATCGGAGTAGGTATTTAAAGTAATTTTACTATGAAGTAGATTTCTTTTTATATAAAGACTATAAAAATGTGAATATGTTTGAATAATTTAACGAATTAATACATCAAATTGCTGAAAACGGAATTCGTAATAGATGCGAAGATGTAGGACTTTCTCGAAAATCAACGGATGTGCTTGTTGTTTCTTATGGCACTTGCCATGGACAAGCCCGCTGTTCGAAGACAGACGATTTAAGCTTGAGGGGGAGCGCCATCTAGGGCCAAGAGAACGACTTTTGCTACACACAGGTCCCAACACTTTTTACAGGGCGGACTTCATTCACAGATCGTAATTTAGACCTGAATCAGAGAACGATCACCCTTGATCCAGCATCCCCAGTGGAATTTTGTGTCCACGACAGATTTATACGCGCGTCAGCCACCAAGCACGCGGAGAATCTTCGACCGGCGGGGTTCGAACTCGTAAACTAAGGGACGCGAAATCAACCAACCAGGCTATCCCGGCCTTATGGATGTGTTTACATGTATCAATTGAAATTGATTTCAAAGGAATAATTTCCAAATTGTAAGTAATGAAATACTATTAGAAAGGGTGAATTAAAAGAATTCTGTTGATTTATCCAGCTTTAACTATGAATTTTTGTTCAAGTAATATTCCAATTCTTATTTTGAGTGAATATACACAAATGAAATAATTGTTAAAGAAATCTTACAATTTATAAATGTATTAATATTTGATTTTGATTTTTTTTACGCCGTGAGCGTTTTTAAAGATTTTATTAAATTTTGAGTGGCAAAAAAAAAAAAAAAAAAAACATTGTTCTCAAATCAACATAACACGTACATTCCTTACTCAATTTTCTTTTCACCGGAGCTTAACATAACGCTCTAAACAATACAAAAGAAATATTATATTTCATAATTCTTAGATTAGGCTCGGTAAATAAATTAATTCACAATACTTTTAAAAAAAAACATCCTAGAAAATAAATTTAAGATTTAAATTTCTGAAATTTTACAGTTTTAGCAAAAGCCAGGGTGCTCATATATAATTCGTATACGATCTATTAATTTAACATATGAATTGCTTATTTTTAGAAAATTGGAAAAAAGGCAAAATTATTCATTAAGATTTTTTTTTATATTTTATGGTAAATAATTATCAATCAATAAATAAAATTTAATTCGTTTCAGTAAGAAATAAATTTCTAATTGTATTTTAAGTCAAGTTTTTAAATATATAAACTTGGCAATTTAATTATAAACTATAATTGCTGTGCATGTAGAAAAACATGCAACTATAAAAATATCATTGCATGGCTAAATTCTTTTGCAGAAAACATTCAACACGCCCAGTCCTGCAGCAGTACATAAAGACAATTTCATACCTGAAGAACATTAAATACAAATTTTCGTACAGGTTGATTGCCGTGTCGCCCAAATTTGCGAGAAGTATTGGCATTTGAATCGCATATCAATTAGTATTCGAATTGAATAAAATAGAAAAGAGAATCTATTATATTCTTTAAATATGGATGCAATTTATTTTTAGAGAGCGAAATTTTAATCTCGCTAATATAGCAGATATTTGAAAACTATGAACCATAAGATTATACTGGTATATTCAATGCTGATTTTAAGAATTGCACTTTTTATCAAGCTATACTTAAATTTTAAGTAGCAGAAATGAATTTATAAATTGTGGCAGTCAACCTGTTAATGCATAAAAAAATTCTAATAGCACAGTTACTGAACTTGTACAACAGCATAATATATTCAAAATGATAATTTGCAAATTTAGGTGACATGACGTGGTAAATTATTTTAATGACATGGTAAGCATCAGCTTCATATTTTAAATGCACACAAGTAATACAATTTTTATATATTTCATTTTTTTTTCAATATTTTTCTTTTTTTTTTCAATGTATTTTCCTTTTTTTTAAATATATTTTCTTCGTTTTTTCAATATTTTGTTCATTATTTTTTTTTTATATTTCCTTTTTTTTTTTGTAAATATTTTTCCATTTTTTCAACTAGTACTAAAAAGTGCAACAAATTATTTCAAAATAAAATTAAATTTAGTTGAAATACATTTTGCATAATTAATCTAATTAATTAAATTTGCACAAGCAAATCAAATATTTTCCAATTCGTAACAAATAATAAATTTCGATATTTTACAATAAAACAATTATACAAAGCATTTATTAATCACTTCATTATATTAGACTAACATTTGTTTTAAAATCTTAAATCATATTCTATGAATCTTATATTTCATAAGAATTCATAATAATCCTTAATTTTAATTTTGAATAGTTTCTGAACACTTATTAAAGTGCTATTGTTTATGAAGATTGCAACACCAAACAAGCAGGGCATGATTTTATGCAATTTTACATACTATAAAGTCACCACAAACATATAGCACACAAATAAAACGCATGATTCATTCAGTTCTTGTTCGTCGGTAAGTCTCTTAATTACACAATCGGATCTGAACTTCTTGGCATTGATCCGAAGAGATCCAAAGTTTCACAAAGTGTTAAGAATATACGAATATTCTCCCTAATACGTAGGAAGTGGTTATATGAAGTCCAATCGAAGCACTAAGTCGTAGTGTGTGTGTGTGGGGGGGGGGGGGGGTCATCACAAATAATTTCTTTTGCAGTCTTATGAATTTGATGTTGACGTGATAGCAAATAAAGGATTTGAGAGTTCTTGAATAAAAACTAAGTCCGCAAACTTATTTATAAAATAACAAGTCCTATTTCACGAATGAAGATAAACGATCACTACCAGATAACGGGTTAACTTTCGGGTGAGTTAACTTGACCAGGCCAATGGGCACTTCCTAGAACGTTTGCTTGTGAGATGATATGTCTCCATAACCTAATGAAATAGGCAACAAACTGTGGCAGGAAAAAGAAAAGACACTGTTCGCAGAAATGTTCAATCGAAATAGAGATCTCTATAAAACATTCTCTTCACCAATTTTACACTGCAGACTTGAGTACAAACTTGGATGTGTTCTCTAAACGATATGCCTCTCAAGCAAACGAAATTTTCACTGGAAGATCGAAAATCATTTTCACACAAGCCCGATGTCATTTCAATATTCCTTCTCCTACAACGACCATTTGAGCACGTACTTTTGAATTAAGATGAGATTTTTTTTTTACACAGAAGATTTGAGTAAAGTCCATGTTTTCGATTTTGAGATAATGTTCCAGTGGACTTGAATACAGTCCTCTTACGATATCATAATGCAACCAAACTTTTTCTTTTCATTAGGCGCTCAAAACACCTCTTTCGATACCAAAATGCAGTTCAAGTAGTTTTTTTTTTGTGTGTGTGTATGTGTGGAGACTTCAGATATGTTCTCATTCGAGGAGCTGTTGCAGTTTTTATCGTTGGCATATCACCGATCTTTTAACAAAATTGTCCCTTTTTTTACACAGAAGACCTTGAATACAATTCTCCCTCAGTATTGATATATACAACAACATTTTTTTTTTTCGTTTGGTTATTTGCTTTTATACAAGGGATTTAAGAGAAGTTCTCATCGAAATAATAATCCTGAAATATTTTTTTTTACACTTTGGAGGCTACAGAAGTGTCTCATGTGGACTTTTTTCATCGAGGTGCCGCTTCAGTTTTTATATCCCCCCCCCCCCCCCCGCTTTTACAAGCAGTTTAGTCACTGCTCTTTCGATATTAAGATGGCGCTTCTGTATATTTTTTTGGCACGAGATTTCAGTGCAATCCTCATTCGATATCGAAATGCAAAATAAAGATTTTTTTTTTCTTTTGCATTAGGTGCTTTAAATACTTTTTTTCGATACTGCAGTCACGCTCGATTAGTTCTACAAAGAGGACTTAAACAAAATTTTGTTTCCGATATCGAGACAACATTCCAACATTTTTTTTCACTGGAGGCTAGACAAGCCTTCTCGTGTATGTTCTAGATATCGAGATTCCATTTCAGCATTTTTTTTAGAGAGAGTACTGTTGATGCTATCAATATGTCCCTCCTGTATTTATTTTTTTTTGGCACAGGAGATTTTTGTATAGCCCTATCTTGATATCGAAATGCAACTTGAGCATTTACCGCCCTTTTTTGGCATCGGGGGCGTGAAACACTCATTTCAATAACAAATTGGCATTCAAATTTTTTTTTAAAAATAGCCAGAGAAAGGAAAAGTCCTCGTATGCTCTTGATATCGAAGTGCAGCTTCGGTATTTATTTTTATTTTTTTCCTTTACCAGCGGCTTGACACTCTTTCGCTGTCAAGGTATCATTCCTGTACATTTCACTCTTACACAAGAGACTTGATTACAGTCCTTTTTCGATATCGAAATGCAAACGCTGCATTTTCCCCATAGCAGGTTTGAAAAATGAGTCCTTTCGATACCAATAATGCCGCCCCATTTTTTTTTTCCTTACAGGGGACTTGCGCAAATTTTTCAATATCAAGATAACGCTCAAGTATTTCTTTTTTAAGTGGCAAGCTGATAACAGTTTTCACAATTGTCTAATGTATGGAGATGTCACTCAGAAATTTTTCTCCGAGGTCACAAGCACTTGAGAATGTCCCTTCATATTAAGATGTTCCAGTATTACATATTTCACACAAAAGATTCAAGTAAAGTTCATCATATTTCGAGATGACATTCCAGCTTTTCCTTCCCCCACACAGGGTATTTCAATACAGTCAACACAAAATATCGAAATGCAACTGGCGGTGTTTATGTTATTTTGCATTTGGTATCGAAGAGTGTTCCGACCTCCGAAATGCTTTTCAATTATTATTTTTCTTCCTGAGACTGCTTCTTCTGCGTGCTCTTTAACATTGAGGGGCTTTTTCTGCAGTTTTTTTCTTTTCTAATTAATCGGTGGTATGAGCACTGATATCTCGGTAAAGATATCGTTCCCTTTGTTTCCTCATACACAGGAAGCTATGAGTGCAGTTCTTCGATAAAGGTACAGAACTCCAATAATTTTTTTTATTATTATTTTATTTACTTTTTTTTTTTTTTTTTTTTGCATTGGAGGAGATTTTAAACATTGTTCTATAAATATGAAAGTAAAGTTTTTTCTTCTTTCTTTTACACAGGGAACTTGCTCATTTTTCACCTTTTCGGGATCCAAATGACATTCAGTTTTTTTTTCCATTGGAGGCTTGAGAAGAGTTCTTATGCGGGCTTTTAAAATGAGATGCCGCCATTCTTTTCATTTTTATAGGCGCTTTGAGCACTGCTCTTTCGCTATTAAGATGTCGCTTCTGGTTTCTTTTTCTCTTTCTTTTTTACATAGGAGATTACGTTGCAATCTTCTCGTATATCTATCTGTATTTCAAAATATTTTTTTTTATTTTTTTTACTGGAGGCAGAAGAATTTTTGTGCACTAGATATCGAGGTTCCTGTACTCATTTATTTCCTGTACTCAGGAGATTTGAGTAAATTTCAATTTTTCAGTATTGAGATATTTCAGTATTTTTCTTCGCCTGAATACTAGAAGAGTTCACATGCGAGCTCTTATCGAGGTTCCACTTCAGGATGTTTTTTTTTCTCCTTTAATGGCGGCTTTAGCACTGCATTTTCAATATCAATATTTGAGCCCAATGCTTTAAAAAATACATTGAACTGCAGCTTGAAATTCTTACAATGTAATTTATATGGGTCCGTCGGTCACTGGTCAGCCCCACGGCAATCAAGGTGTTAAACAGGAACGTTGAATACAGTTCTCTCGACATTGAAATGAATCACAGAATTTTTTTTTTCTACTGGGGTTTTGAAATTCTTTTTTCGATGCCCAAATGCCCCGCTCCAACATTTTTTTTTTCTATACACAGAAGATCTGAGAGTACAGTTCTCTCGATGTTGAAACATCACTCTAGCAGTTTTTTTCACTGGTGACTGGAAAGTAGTTTTCACGTGTTTTATATCGAGATTCTGCTTCAGCAGGGCTTTTTTTTTGATGCAAAAGTGTCTTGAGCAATGCTGCTTCGATATTGAGATGTCACTCCTGTATTTTTGACGCAAGAGACTTCTCCCTATATCGAAACGCAACTGCTACATTTTTTGGCATTATAGGGCGTGAAATACTGCCGTTCATTATTTTTTTAAACGGACATGACTAAAGTTTTTTTTTTCGGTATTTGGTATTTCGCTGACAATGCAGCATTTTTTTCTCTCATGGAGCCCAAAGAAGAGTTCCCGTATGTGTTCTTTATTTCGAAGCGCTGTTTCCATATTTTTTCTGCACCATCGGCCTGAGTGCATTTTATTTTTTCGATATCGAGATGTCGCTCCAGTATTTTTTTTTATTGGACACAGGAGAACTTGTGACCTCTCGAAATGCAAGTGCAATTTTTTTTTTTTTTTGCTGTATGGTTTTTCTTTAAACATTACAGTGCCTCCACTTTTTACGCAGACGGCATTTTTTTTTCGGCATCGAGATGATATTCCATTTTTTTTCACTAGAAGTTTGAGCAGAGTTCTCACTGTGTTTTTTGTATCGAGGTGCCGCTTCATTCTTTATCTGCAGCTGAAGTTCTCTTGATATCAAAAGTACAATCCCACGACTTTTTCTACTGGGGTTTTGAAACATTTTTCAATATCCAAGTGCCTCTCCAATATTCTTTTCTCTACATAGTACTGGAAAATACAGCTTTTTCGATATTGCGACACCATTCTAGCTATTAGTTCATTGGTGGCTCGGGAACAAATGTGGTCTTACAAATGTGGTCTTTATGTCGAGGAACCGCTTCTGCTTATATTTTTTTCTGTAACGGCGGCGCGATTACAGTCCTCTCTATATCGAAATACTAAATTTTTTTCGACGATGGTATATTTATTTCTAAAACTTGTGAATGGATCGTCTCTTGCAGATGAACTTTAGAGGAAACAGCAGGCCATTTGCAATAATGGTCCTTTAAGGCCAGATGCATTATTACAGCCTTTGTAGACACTTCCACATTATAGCCACAGCTTGTCTTTTACACTGTATTTTATAACTACGTTTTTGCGGAAGTCTTAGTTTTGTGATGCCAACCCACACTTTAGCCCACTTATCTTGCAAGTTCATTCCTTTCTTATTACCGAGGCGGGTAAAGGTTCATGATGTTGCTGTTAATGTACAGATGTTCCATCCATTTCTAATTTTTTTCACAATATATTGCAATAAATAATTTGCCTATATTGGCATTGCAATCTTCAAAAGAAATAGTTTGTTTGAACCCTTAAATAGTTTAAATTTAATTCTTTCAATTATTTTTTTATTTGATTGTTTTTAATATTTTTCTATTAAAATAATTTCCTTTTCCGATTAAACAGATGGTTTATAAAAGCATTTTAAAAGATTTTTTTTTTTACTTCTGCCAACTATTGATCACTAGTAGCAACAATCAGCTGTTTTTAAGAAAAAGTCTGATTAGCAGCAATACTTTTTATAAAATAATCAGTTACAATTTTGAATGTTTTAAGGCACTTTGCGACATTTTTCCTTGCTGACGAAACTGATAAACTGAGCTGCAACGGGATAAGATGAATATAATACCATCACAATGTAGCTTAGTTTGCGTATTACAGTAACATTTTATATAATCAGGTCTGCATAAAATTTGATTAATATAAAAAGTGAGAATATTGAAGTTATATAAAGAATTGAAGTATTTATTCATTCAGTTCATATTAGAATAAATTAGAATACATTAGAAAATATAGTAAGCTGAAGGAGAAAAAAAATTCTCCTTATTTAATAGAAAATTACTCTTTAAAATTTAAGAACTTGTTTTGACAATAATGCAACATTTTCGTTAAAGCACAAAAAATAGTTTTATTCGGAAACACAAAGATTTAATGAAAAAAGTGAACTAAAATTAAACATGTTGCACAGAGGGCATGTCATATCTCTGTTTTCACATGACAGTACAATTATGCACTACTATTTCATAAGTTACAAAATATTTAAATGTTCCAAAAATATTCTTTAAGAATTCAATTTACACAACAAATTCTGATATTATTGCTCAGAAACTATATTTTGCCCACATTCGAGTATTGTTTGCAATTATGAACACATTAAAAATCACGCATTCATTAAAAATCAGATAATATCAACTTTTATATAGATCAATCATAGACAATATTTTTTATCAAGTAATTAAAAAAATGCAAAATACACAAAATTATGAAGCACTAAATATTTTTATGTGAAAAATACTGCAGGACATGGATATATAATAATAATTCTTAATATTAAAAGTTCGAATATAATTCGAAATTGATAAATTGAATTAAGAAATGTAAAAAGTGCTTTACTCATTCAGGATATTAAGTTATATCCTATACGCGACGTTTAAAAAATAAATTGTTAAAAATCTGCAATTATTAAAAATATGAGCAACCTGGTTATAAAAACTAATAAAAAAATACTTTCAAAATAAAGCAATCGACTGACATTTAATATCATAGCATCTAAAGAAATTTTTTTCCAACTTCGCATCAGAACTTCAAAAATGCTCTCATTACCTTATTCTTTTGCACTATGTGAGCTCAATTTAAAATGAAACAATGCTCTTCTGTCATCAGAGTGGATTTCTCAGTAGAAGAAATTCAACGCTAGATAATCTTAAATTTTATGATTTCTTATTATTGTGGAAAATAATGTCTTTGCACAAAAAGAAATATCCAAATGGAAAAATATATGCGTTTGATTATTGAAGTTGAATTATTATTTAAAATTCGATATAATTCTGATATATTGAAAATTAATGTATAATTTATATACGCGATCTGCTTTTAAGCTATAAATAAAATGACATCAAAAATATGTCTGTTTACGTTATCCATTTGACAAAGGCAATTTTTTGAGTAATTAGGTGTAGGTTCAGTATATTGATTTTTATTATCACTTTCCAAGATCGATTAAAAATATTGACAAAGGCGTTTGAATGCGCTTACTAATAATCAGTTTTGATGCCGAAAATAGTCTATTTTTTTCAATCCAATGAATTCAATGATGGTTCTTTTTTTCAAATCCTTGAGAAAGGCCTACATTTCAATGCAATGACTACGAAATTAAGAATTTTTTTTTTAACTGCAAAACTAATGCAAGCTAATTTTGAAAGAACTGCATATTACTTAACGAGTTAAATTAATAGATATTGTTACAAACCTGCAATTCGGCTTCCCAGCATAGTTTGTTCCACTATCAGAAAGACTGTTTTAAAGTCATCATTATTGGACGGAGTCCGTGTGGCACGTCGGAGGTCCCAGAGCTTGGCGACCTTTTGGCGACTTGGCGACGAATTTGGCGATTTTGGCGCCAAAATAGATAATACCCGAAACATCGAGAATTTTCCCGATCCGTCCAGTAGGAACCGAGATACGCCTCGAACGCTCCTGATTGGTTGAGAGGCTTCTAGCCCCGCCTCCTGAGACCTATAAAAGGGGCTGCAGCTGCCAGAGAAGTCAAGTCAGTCCGGGTTCGAGTCGGAAAAGTCCGAAGAGGGAGCGGAGGAGGCGGAAACGACGGTGAGAAGCAAAGGAGTCAAGCTCGTGCTGAACTGAGCTGTGCGCTACTGTCTGCAGTAGATTCTGGTTGTATGCTACACGTCTCGGCTGAAGATAGTCGTCTCTGTGCTGTATATAGCTGTCGCTTTTGTGCTGTCCTGTGTGTCTTCGTGTAAATAAATGTCGTTGTTTCTTTTTCTACTACCGTCTGCTGATTGAGCGTTCTTTACACCATATCATTTCCACTATCCAAACGAACCCCCAAGAAAAAATTTCGGAACAATATATATGGAGAACAAGACTGAGAATTCAGTTACTTAAGAAGTTGTTTATTCCCGTGGGAGCATAGTAAGTTCCGTTGGATCGGTTGTTAGACTTATTTATGCATTGGAGCTCCTATTCAGTGTTTTTAATTTTCCGTGTATGCGGATATACATCTGTGCACGCGTAAGGACGTGTAAGCTTTAATTTCATCATACAAATGTAAATAACAATTTTAAATAAATCAGAGTTTTCTATAATTTGGCTTGTCATCACTTCCCCAATACCTATGTTTGAATGCTTGAATTTAAACTTTCAATAAAATTCAATTTCAATTCAAATCAATATGATTCTGGATTTCCATTAATCAACAGTAAGTGATTTGATATAAAAATATTTGAAATATTACTAAAACAATTGTTTACTCCCACGTTTAAACCCGAGTTGCAAATTTTACGTTGTTTCAATTACCGCTCGGCATTAGGATAGAAATTATAGTATTTAGGATATATATAAATTTAAATTATTCCATTTATGTTAAAACAGTATTTCGTTATTTTAGAACATGCCATGTTATTTTAGAAAACACATTTTCAAAAGACTCGAAAATTAGTTTCGAAGTAAACAGAAAAGGGACACTTGCTTTATGCCTATATTTTTCATCGTTGCTTTTAACTTTGAAACCGAAATTAATTTTTCTTTCAATCTAATAAAAGGCGAGAAGAATGGACATTCTCATAATAAAAAAAATGAGATTAAATTAATATATATCTGGTAAGCATTCATGCATACCCATTATTCTTTCCAATAGTGTGCATGTGACTGATATTGCATCTAGGTGAATGCCATTTAACATTTATTAGCAAACACTTTTGGGGGAAAATGCTGATAAAAATGTAAAATTTCCCCCATTGATAATATAACCACTATGATACCCATTTAATTTATTCGACATTTCTTATTAAGGATAAAAATGTAAGCGCTGTAACATTCCCCGTTTCCCAGTACTGATAAGACATTTACAGCCAGCTGTGTCGTCGCTGTTAATAACTCAACTCCTAAGATAGCCAGATGGATCTTTTCACCTGGGTGGTCTCGCATCTGTTCATTAGCGACTACAGTGAAAGACCACATGTGGAATTCCTCGTCCAAGAGGAGTTGATAGTACCTTCAAAGAGAAAGGAGTGTACAAACATCTGGATGCTAAATGTTTCTCATTGTGAAGGGACTATGATAACTCCGTGTTCCAGAATAGTCAGTTATGAAAGATGCATCACTAAAAGGACCTTCCCACGCCGCTGAGGGGGCATATTGCTGAACCCCGATTGGCCGAAAGAGCTGGATTAGAGGCGGAGATTGTCGCCGAAATAAAGTGCGGAGATTTTTTTAGGGACAGGAGAAGAAACGAATTGCAGGCAGACTGTTGGACTACGCCCACGAGTTCGGTGCCCGAGAACTACCCCTGGAGTTGTGTTGACTAACAACCTGTTAGTTCCCAGTGGTGTTGTTTCTCCGTATTGATGGAGAACTAAGTTTAAAGATAAATCTTCGACTTCGGCTGTTGCGTCTCCTACTACAGGTGTAAATAACTATTTATTTAACCAAGATTAGAATAAGTTGTTCTTTTGCATATATAGGGCTGTAAAATAAAGAATTGTCTGGAAATTCTGCTTCGTTATTTGATCAGTCTAGATCAAGACATTACAGCGCCTAAAAACCTGCATCATTTTTCTTCCATTCTGAAATTTTCTTACGGATGATGGGCACATGATGTAACAGCAAAATATTTACTTTTGTTTGCTGACAGGTTCAAATTCAGTTGCAACCAACGACTGGAATTTTTTCCCATCATGCAACTGAACTATACATATTTTAATAACTTAACTGACCGTTTTATTTCTGCCTTATTGAGCCATGCCGTGTTCAATCGGTCATTTGGTTTCCTGCTAATAAGAAAAAATTCCATGAGGGATCGACTGAAACAAAAAGACTGAAAAAAGCTCTAAGAAAGGAATTCAGTATTTAATTGCCAAAAATAAAAGTTTTAAATTTGGAAAAAAATTCACGAAAAGTCTTTTTTTCACTGCTTTATTAGCAAATGCTTTTTTGCTTAGCCATGCTGAGATCATTTTGGATATTATTTTCCACAAAGTTGATTATTTTATTACGAGATAAAAGGCTATAATGGACCCGGTTTCTTTCCTTCATTTAGAATGTTAAACATTTTTAATGCAAAGAAAGTTTTTTATGAAGCGGAATGAATGCGCTAATTTTACAATTTGAATATTCAATCACATTTACATAAAAACACCGTCTTCGGTAAACTGAATAAGATTTTTTGTTGTTCATTAGATACGTTTTAAAATATAAACCCCTTATAAAAAGTAAATAATTTATCGCTTAAGTGATTGCGAATTTCGAAGAGGCAAGAAAAAAAAAATGCATTACTTAAACAAGGATTTCGATTATCTAGCTTTTCCACTTTGTATTGCGAATAGATTTAGTATCATATTCTGAGATATTTTTTCAATAATTGTAATCATTTTAATGCCGTTTCACTCATCTTTAATAAATTATTTTACAAACAAATTTTTGTTACTTCTCGAGAGGGATTAACAATTTCTAATCAGGATTATACCTATTAGTTTCTCTCGCCTCCATATTAGATGGCACTTTTTCCTCTTGAGATTTTATTTCGTTTCAACACACTTTAATACAAATGCTTGAATTTTTCTTCACCCGAAAAATATTTACATTAAAACCGCTTAAGTAGATATAATGTAAATACGTATTAAAAAGATGTTCAGGCAAGAGTGTAGAATCTAATCGCTCCAAGACGAAAATGGAAGGAATATACGTAGAATAGAAATGTCGCTTATATTTGACGACTGTTTCAATCTATTTTTCTGGACAGTTATTCAATTCAAATACAACCTTTTGGTGTAAAATATTTAATAGACAATTAAAGGTTTAATAATATTGCTACCAATATTTCAAAAACGTTTGGACACATTTCCAATTAATACTGCAGAATTTTCTATCCGGAATTTTTAATATTTTGAACGAGAATCGAATTTCACTCACAGGAGATTATAATTAAACTAGCCGCCTTTGGCGACCAGCCGGTTCGCCAGTATTACCGCTCGCTACAATTTTCAATTAAATATTTCAATTAAATAATTTCAATTAAATAATATATTTTAAGTAACTGGTCTCTTAATAGATTCTCAAACAAAACATTTTTAATCTTCAAATTTTGATAGTTATACCAAACTTATACTGTTGTTTAGATCGTTTCGTTCAATTTACTATATATATTTTGCTAATTTGTTGTCACTTCCGGTAAAACTTCAACTTTAATTTAAAGTGGAAATGCTGAAATTGCAATTAATGTAAAGATATCTTTTAATGAAACCAAGCGTTTTATTTTATTTATCATTTTTATCGTTATTTATTATTATTATTGAATATGAGTACTGCAAACAGAATCGCTAGAAAGTAATTGCTCCAAGACGAAAATGGAAGGAATATACGTAGAATAGAAATGTCGCTTATATTTGACGACTGTTTCAATCTATTTTTCTTGACAGTTATTCAATTCGAATACAACCTTTTGGTGTAAAATATTTAATAGACAATTAAAGGTTTGTTTTAATAATATTGCTACCGATATTTCAAAAACATTTGGGCACATGTTTCATTTCCAATTAGTAATGCAGAATTTTCTATCCGGAATTCTTAATATTTTAAACGAGAATCGAACTTTACTCACAAAAGATTATAATAAAATGTGCACATCCGCACCCTCGTTCAAAATGGAAGCAAATGAAAAAAAAAAGTGAACTGAATTGAATATATTTCAATATATTTTTGAACATGAATACATAAAGAAAATTTGATCTAGTGAATAAGCTAGAATTCTTATACAGCTTATGAATTTCAAATTACATAGATTAGCTGGATTTCACAGAAAACCTTAAAACTTTGAAATATCACTTTCTTATGTTTTACAATTTTTAGTGACTTTTTTAAAAATAAGCAGTCATTTTTATAGCATTCAATTTCAGATGTTTCCATACTAAATCATAAATTACGAAAATAATTTTTTCTTCCTTTTCCATATTTTTTAAATATAATTTGAGGAAACATCAGTTCGCAATAGTATTTGAGATTTGATTAGGAGTTTATTATGCTGTAAAGGACCTCATTAGAGCGAATTTATCATTAAAATATTAATGTTTGACTTTCGTAATTGTAGCTCATATTTACACTTTTTAACACCAATACCCATGAAATAGTTTTGTTTTACTTTAATTATACTAGTCATTTTTAAATTAACAGCCATAGCTAACGCATTCAATAAAAGGCCGTAACCATGTTGTAAATTTTATAACAGAATGTATAATTCGAGCCCAAGTTTAAAAATAGTTTTCAACAAAAATTGAATAGGGAAATGACCGAAATTTGAAATAGTAAAAACTTTTCGCTACGTGGAAAATTATTTTTCTTCCATTTCAAATGCGCTGAACTATTCAATTTTAAAATTCAATATGTATTATTGTTTGAACTTCGTTTTAATCGACTAAAGAATAAATTCGGACTTTTAAATTATTAAAAGCATAAAAAAAGTCTGAAAGTTCCAACAGATATTTATTATATAACAAAACCCAATCTCACCCCATTCTAAATATATTTAGAAAACTTCAAAAAAAATTTTGAATTCATGCATTTCATACGATTTTCAGGTATTTGCAAAATTTAACAGATTAAGCGGCAACGAGGAATTTCCTTGTCTCGCAGATCATAAAGCTAATCATAAATACCCCTTTTCAAAAAGTTTGTATTTCTACTGAGTTATATTATTCAACTTTTTCATTTCAATACATTTATGAAAATATGAAAAATTACATACATTTACGTTTCTTAAATAATCATTGAAATATTGACAAATACAATTTCAAAAATTCATATTGTTTAAAAACTAAATTTCTTAGAATGTACGTTTTTTTTTTAATAATTTAGAATAGATTCCTTGACCTTGTCTGAAATACAGCTATAATTAAGAAGAATAACAGTTAAAGTTGCAAAGCAGTTAACGGTTAAATTAGAGAAGAATAACGCTTAAAGTTATAAAATACAAGGTGAAGACTTCCTTTAAAAAATCTTTCCAAGATTTCATCGTTCAAAAAGAACGCATACTATAAGTCATTCCTCAGCCAATCATTGGATAAAAGTATTTCAGATTTTAAGAGTTACAGTGAAAGAATTTTTCTTTTAATAATGTAATTCGCCAGATTTAAACCTCTATATCACTGAAAATAGTCTGAAAACTCTGTATGGTGAAACTATTCTTTCCAGGATTTCACCCTTTTGAGTTCAGGCTCGAGAATTTAGACTAAATAACCGGATTTTGTTTTATTTTCATTGGGAAAGCCTTTCACTGCAAGTCGGAATAAGACTGTGTGCATATTTATATAATACAAGCCTTTTATACCCCCAAGACATGTTTTAAATGTTCGCAAACCAAATTAAAGAAAATAACGACAAATAATTATCTGACAACTAAGAAATTTTTCAAAAGCAGTTTTTTAATTTCATTTTATGTTGTTTTTTTCGTAACCGTAAATAATTTTAAATGAAAATAGAACCTAAAGTAATGCTCTCCATCACCCTGACATTACAGATTATAATAACAAGTCGTCTGAAAGGCTAAAAACTGATTTGTATATTAATAATTAATAAATAAAAAAAATTAAGTATACATTTTTACTTATTCTTTGGTAGAACAATACAAAGTCAAAAAAAAAATCTGCCTGAAACAAATGACCTTGAGAAGAAGCTAGCTTTCCCAAGTTTCATGCAAACCACTGAAAAATGAAACAGAATCACCAGAAGTGAATATATTTTTTAATAGGAAAAGCTAATTGGGGTATTATACTAAAATCGCCTCAAACTTTATAGTTTTGTAAAGGAAAAGAATGTTTCACAAAACAAATTACTTTCGAATTCGAATATAAGCACCGACAAAATTTGTTTTATCCCATCTAATATGAAGAAATTTTGTAAACCACAGCGTTGATTAATGAAAAAAAGTAATGCACATGAGCCTCTAAATGATCATGGTACCAAATATGAGATTATCATCCATGACTTAAAAATGAAAACTATTTTCTACAAAAAAAATATGTTTCAAAATTGTATTACCATCCAACACTCGGCTCGAAGTTCATAGAAGATATTCTATATATTTAATTTGAAATTAAATGCAGGAAATTGAAACCTAACTCGCCAACAAATAATTCTCGATTGCTGAACATTACAAACAACAGAAATCAACTAAACTGATACAAAAAAAAAAAGAATTTTTGTTGCATTTTTGAAAATAATGTGAAAGGAACACGAATTTTTGCATTTGTCGTTCATTTTCAGGAAATTTCAAGTTAACAAATCCTAAGAACATCGATAAGAAAATGATATTTTATAAAGTAGGTTAATTTTACACCTACTACGGTTAAAGACTATTTAAATATTGTAAATAATTCTGCTAATAATAACAGGAGTTCCTCACAGGCATTCGAATCGCTATCCATTATTTTCAAGATTGTGAATGATGAAATGGAGAAAATACGGTTGAAACGCATTCTCTTGCAAAGCTGATGCCTTCAATGCAATGTTTGATATTTCCGTAAAGAAGGTCAAATTATTAAACTTGTTTTTATTTATTGTTTACTAGATGGTTTAGAATATCTGCCGATTCTCATTTTCCAAGAAAAGTGAAATTCTCACCTCCAATAATCCGCAATAACAAAAAAGCATTTTTCTCTCCAGTTTCATGTATTTTATTTCTGCTAAACAATTTGAAATGAGAATCTGGTTACAATATCATCTACAACTTCTACCAAAATTTACGAAGAATTATCTTTAAAAATAAATGTGAGAAAAAATCACTTTGCAAAGCGATATCTAAAATATATCTGAAGTGTACTGCTGTGTTTTGGCACTGTTTAATTTTGAAGAAGCATTTCATCAATGCATTCATCTTTTTGTTTAATATATAAAGTTTTAATGTAAGCAAAATATGTATGAAACATTTACTTTCAGGTTTCACGTCCTTTTAGAAACATAAAGTGCAAAATAGTTTTGAATTTTAATGCAAAAGTATAAGATATATATTGATTAGTGACATATTAGCCAATATATGGCTGCAAAAACAAGGAATAGAAGTGATTAATTTTTACAGATTTCCCAGGGGGGAATGCATTTTTTGCTTTTATTTTTGAAACATTCATGGGGGTGGGGGGTCATGTTCTATTGACTGTAAATATGCTGAAATCGTGTGGCTGAAAGACCTTGGTTTCACGAATATGCAGCAATGAATTTAAAACATCTTAACATTGGACAGAAAGTCAAATTTCATTTGAATAAAAGCATGAAGCAGCTGAAATATTTGGAAATAAAAATGACTTTCCTTTCTATGAAATGACTTCAACTGGGAAAGACAATTTTGGGCTGAACCGGTTTTTAAAACTTCTCGACTAAATGTTAAAATCTTCTAATTTGAACTTCTACATTAAAAAATTCATCACTTCATATTATTATATGCCTTCTAAGGCATCAAAAAGACTTTGAATTTAGTTATATTTATGCAATAAACAGTTCACATAGATGATTTTTTTTCGTTAAAGCGATTAAGCAATTTAATGAGCTAGAGGGTTCCTGCGTTTACTCTCAAAATGTTCGATTTTCAAACGAGTTCAAATGAGACAAATTCGCACACTCGAATGTGGAAGATTTTGTTAAAGAAGAAAAAATGTTAAACGTAAAGTATAAGCTAGAATTGAAAGTACATTATTTGTTTCGAAATAAGGAAAGAGGAACAATTTGATACACAAAGAAAAGATATGCTAATGAGTCAATGAAATAACAATGCCATGTTTCATGCCCTATAAATCTGAAACAGTTACGAATGAAACATTGTGCAAATAATTTTTCCCCAATACCCTGAAAGAAATAAAGCTTGAGTTAGAGTCTGTTTAAATGATAAAGATATTAATTATTCAATTATGTATCATTAGAAATTTTACTAATCGACGAAAATATATTTCGTGTATTCTTCTTGCATTTTCATATTTAATTATTCATAATTTCACTAGAGATTCTACTAAATTCAGTACATCAGTTAATTAATAGTACAAAATACACCAAGACAAGGAAATGCTTCATTTTTGAGCTGTTGTCAAGTTAAAAAAGAGGAACCTCGTTATAAAGAGAGTTAAGAGAATCCTCGATATTTAAAAACTGTTTCAATATCGGAATGTCCACGAAGCTATTATTGAGTGTTAGCTTTCATAAAATTTCGTGAAATCATGACAAATATAATCGATTCAAATTCAGTTCAGCGTATCGCACAGATGGTTATACTAACTGAAAAATTAACGCGAAAGCTCGATATCTATTCACCAAACCAATTTTAGATATTTTTTCAATAAAATATAGCTGTGCGAATAACAACGACTGCAATATTACAAGTGAATAAGTTAAAAAATAAATATGCAAACGAAGAACACCGTATTAGGTATGAAGAGGCAGACAAGATTCTTAAGTTTCTCTTTGTTATAATTAATTTGATTTCAATTTGCAATAGATTACTATAACCCTCTACATGCCAAGAAATGTATATTATGACTAAGAAATATGTCAAAATAAATAGAAAGCTGAATTTGTAATCAGTCAGAAAATGCTGGTCTTTCTCTGAAATTGCTGGAATGCTTACAAGTATCAGTTAGATTTGATTGCAAAGGAATAATTTCCAAATCGAAGATAATGAAATACAGTTCGAAAGGTTGAATAAAAACTCAATAAATCTGTAAAATTCTAACTATGAAATATTCTGATTATATATCCGATTTTGTGTGAATTCTAAGCAAATGAAATAACTTTATTAAAAGAAAACTTCTTTAGACTTACACTAGATAAATATACCAATATCTTATTTGGCTTTTTCATACGCTGTAAGCGTTAATACAAATGAGTAAACGCATTGCCTGGAGGGTTTTAACTAATTTTGAGGTTTACAAAATAGAGACAAACATTGTTTCATTTTCGAGCATTGTTCCCAAATCAACAATGTATATACGTCTTACTCGCAATTTCTTTTTCGTCAGAGCCTAACATGGCTTTCACAAAACATATTGTAAGACTTTTCAGCGATCAAATTAGGTTCTATAAATACAATCAATTCTTTCAGCCAAAAAAGACTGATATATATATATATTAAGTTTTAAATATCAGAAATTTCAAAATTTTAGTAGAAACCAGGAAGCTCATATAAAACTATAGGACCTATTTAATATGTGAATTGTTCATTTTTAGAAAATAGAAAAAAAAAAAAAGAAGGAAGACTATTCGTTAAGAGTACAAGTTATTTACAACAATCAACATTCATAAAAAAATGAATGTATAAAAATTTAATTCATCGCATTAACATTACAATTATTTAAATTAAAAATTTTTACTCATTAAGAAAGAAATTCTAATTGTGTTTTAAGTAATTTTTAAATTATCTATATTGGTAAATTTTATTACACGGCTAAATTCTTTTACATTAAACATCCAACGCATCCATTCCTGCAGCAGTGCATAAAGACGATTTCATATTTTAAGAACATTCAATACAATCTTTAGTACCATTTCCAGTATACAGTTCATAAAATATTAACAGGTCGACTGCCATTTCGCCCATATTTGCTAAAAGTATCGCAATTGAATCTGACTCTAATATAAATTTCGAATTTAATCAAATGGAAAGGGAATCCATTCAATTTTTCAAAAAAATAAAAAAGAATGCAATTTATTGCTAAAGAGCGAAATTTTAATCTTATGTACAGTAAACAAAACAAAAGATCGGTAACTGTTTCGGAAACAATACTGAGCTAATCCGTGCGATAGCAGATTTTCGAAACGTATGATCATCAGAGTACTCATATATTCAATGCTCATTTGAGAAGTGCAATTTTCTTCAAGCTGTACTTAAATTTCAAATTTTATTAATAAGTTTATGAATTGTGGCAGTCAACATGTTAACGCATTAAAAAACGCGCAAAAAACAAGTTCAAACTGAACTTGTGCAAGAGCATAATAAATTCAAAATGATATTTTTCAACTTATTAATGGCATCATAAACTTCATATTTTAAACTAAATAAAGATACAATATATGACTAAGTTTTAAATGCACTCAAGTAATATAAAGATATTTTTTTTTTCCCATATTTTTTCAATACATTTTTTTCAGTATTTTTTTTTCAATATTTTCTTTTTTTCAGTATATTTTTTTCGTTTTTTTAAATACTTTCTTTTTTTTCAATATTTTTTCTCATTTTTTTTTTAATTTTTTTTTTTTTTTTTTATTTTTTTTTTTTCTTTTTTTTTTTCAATATTTTTTTTTTCATTTTTTTTTCAATATTTTTTTTTATTTTTTTTTCAATATTTTTTTGGATAACTTATTTTATTTTTTAATATATTTCTTTTTATTTTTTGTAAATACTTTTCCCATTTTTTTAAAAATTGATACTAACATACAACAAATTTAATAAAATACAGCAACTGAATTACATTTCCGGTAATTAATATTCACAGATAAACAAAATACCTCATCATTCATAAAAAACAGCAAATTTCGAAATTTTACAACCAAACAATTAGACAAAACATTTATTAATCACTAGATTAAACAAGATATAAGATTTGAAAAAAAAAAAGAGGCTTAAATCATATTCGATTTCTCATATTTCATAGGAATTTATAAAAACAATGGCCATTTTACAATATTAATTTTGAATATTTTCTGGACATTTATTAAACGTAATATTGTTTATGAAGATTGCATCACCAAAAATATAGTGCATGATTTCATGAAAAATTATATACCATACAAGTCACCATGAGCACATATTACACAGTTAAACCGCAAAGTTCATTCAGTTCTAGTACGTTGTAAAGTATCTGAATTACAGAATTTGCTACTGAACTTCTTGGTATTGATCTGGAGAAAAGATTCAAAAGTTCACGAGGTGTTATAGGGAATGTTCATACATTATAAATACATAGGAAGTGGTTATTGTTCCAACGAATTCCTTTCAAAGCACTAAGTTGTGGTGAGTGGGGGCCATCACAAAGAATTGCTTTCACACTGTCTTATGGACTTGATGTTGATATGTAGAGACAAGTAATGAGTTTGAAAGTTCTTGAATAAAAGTTGTAAATCCAAAAATTGATCTATAATATGGCAGTAAATAGATAAGCAAAGCAGATATCTCATGGGTGATAAATGTTTACTAGTTTTGTACCAGGTAACAGGTTAACTTTCATGCGAGTTAACGGGACCACATCAGTGGAGTTTACTGATGACGACATATCTGGAACTGACTGCATTTAAAACTTTTGCATATGAAATAATATGTGGTGAAAAGTCTCCATACCCTAATGAATCAGACAACACACCGAGTTAGAGAAATGGGAAACTGTTCACAGAAATGTTCAATTGAAATAAAGATCTTTATCGAACATTTTCATCCTTTTTTTTTTACACTGTAGACTTGTGTGCAGTTTTCACGTGTTCTCTGAAGCGAGATGCCGTTCAAGCAAGGCATTTTTCACTGGAAGGTGGAGAAAATTTTCACATGTGCCATCATCAATGTCAAGATGTCATTTTAATACTTCTACTACTACTTGAGCATGTCTTATGGAAGGTTTTTTTTTTTTTTTTTGCGCACAGAAGATTTAAGTTCCGGTTCTCGATCTCCAGATGATATTCCAACTGACTTCAGTTCAGTCCTCTCATGATAATATTGAAGTATTTTATATATATATATATATTACATTAGGAGCTCAAAACACCTCTTTCGATTCTAAAATTCAGTTCATTTTTTTTCCTGTGGAGGTTTGAGAAGTGTTCTCATGCGTGCTTTTTAAAGGGAGGTGTAATTCTGGACTTTTTTCTTCCGTTTACCGGTAGCATGAGCACTGATCTTTTGATAAAGATGTTTCTTTTCTTTAACACAGACCTCGAGCACAATCCTCCCCAATTTCGATATACTACTCGATTTTTTTCCCCATTAGATACTTTAAATACTATTCTTTTTATACTAAAGTACCATTTAGTTATTTGCTTTTACACACGATATGTAAGTGAAGTTTTCATAGATATACTATTCCAGAATATTCACTTTCCTCTGGAGGCTGGTGAAGAGTTCCCAAGTTGCTGTTTTATGTCGAGGTGTCGCTTCAGTTTTTTTCCACCTCTCCTTTTAAAGGCGGCTTGATCACTGCTCTTCAGATATTCAAATGTCACACTCGTTTTTTTTTTTTTTTTTTTTTTTTTGAGACAGGAGATTCGAGTGTAATCAGCTTTCGATATCGACTATGAATTGGGTGCCTTAAACACACTTTTGATACTAAAGTACTATTCGATTATTTTTAAAAAGAGAACTTGAGCAAAATGTTTTCAATATCAGAACATTCTAGCAATCCTTCACTGAAAGCTGGAGTTTTCTCGTGTATGCTCTGTATGGCAAGATTCCGCTTCGGCATTTTTTGTTTTGTTTTGTTTTACCAACGGTTCGAGTATTGCTGATTCTATATAAATGTCATCTTGCGTTTTTTTTTTTTTTTTTTTGCGCAAGAGATTTTAGTCTTATCTCGATATCAAAATGCAACTTTAGCATTTTTTTTGTATCGGTTGCGTGAAACACATTTCAATACCAAATTGGCTTTCAATTTTTTTTTCACTGGATGCTTAATAAAGTTCTCATGTGCTCTTTATATCGAGGGTCTGTTTCGGAAACTGGCCGCTTGAGCACTGCTCTTCGCTGTCAAGGTATCACTGTATTTTTTCTAACACAGGAGACTTGAGTATAATCCTCTTTCGATACCGCAATGCAAATGCAGCATTTATTTTCTCAATTAAGACTTTGAAACACTAATTTTTTCGATACCAGTATGCCGTCCCATTTTTTCCCTAAAGCTCTTACATAAATTTTTCAATATCTAGATCACGATCTAGGATTTTTTAAGTGATCTTTTATATCACTTCTGCCTTCTATATTAGGGTGTTACTTCAGAATTTTTTCTCCAAGGTGAAATATTTCAGCATGCCTTTTCATATTGAGATATTCCAATATTACATGTTTTACACAAGATATTTCAGTAAAATTCCCTTCTTATTTCCAGATGATATTCCAGGTTTTTTTTTTCCTCACACAGAAGATTTGAATAAAGTCATCTCAAAAATGTCGAAATGCAACTCATTTTGAGTCTGGTATTGAAAAGTGTTTCGAACTCCAAAATGTTTTTCAATTGGGTTTCTTCCTCTGTGGATTTCGATAAAGATGTCGCTCCTTTTTTCCCCCATACACAGGAAACCTTGATTACAGTCCCTTGATAAAGATATAAAACTTTCAACAGTTTTTTTTTTTTTCTTTTAAGGTTTGAATTTTTGTTTTAAAATTTTGTTCTATCGATTCTAAAGTACAGTTTTTTTCTTTTATATATGAACTTCGCGTAACATTCTCTATTTCGGTATCCAAATGAATTCCATTTTTTTTTTACCAATGGAGGCTTCAGAAGCGTTCTCATGCGGACTGTTCAAATGAGGCGTACTTTTTTAATCCCACTTTTACAGGCATTTTGAGCACTGCTCTTTCGATAAAGATGTCACATCAGATTTTTTTTACACAGATTAAATTACAGTCCTTTCTCGATATTGAAATCCAACTTATTTCATTTTTTTACACTGGAGGTGGAGTACAAATCAAAGCTACGTTTCAGTACTTTTAGCTGGATTAGCGGCTTGAACACTGCTGTTTCAGTATCAAAATGCCCCCTCCCGCCCCATTTTTTTTTTTTTTTGTCATGGGAGATATGAGTTTAGGCCTGCCCATTAGATATAGAAATGCAATTTAAAGCTTTTTTCACATTGGGAATGTGAGAAAAATTTTTCAACATCAAGTGTCATTCATTATTTTTTTACTCAAAAGACCCGAGTAAATTTCACTTTGTCTGTATTGAGATAACATCCCATTTTCTCCTGTAGAGTAGTGAAGAGTTCTTAAGTGGACTCGTAATATCGAGGTGCCACTTCAGTATTTTTTTTTTTTCTTTACTGGCGGAGACTTTCGATATTAACCAGTTAACTGTTTTGACCGCTTCGAAAAATGCATATCTAAATTGTGTATACTTTTTCCATAACGAGTATACTCGTCAAAAATAGTTAACTGGTTAAAATTCAGGTATCAAGATATTTTTAACACATTGACAGCCTCGCTGAATTTCTTACAACAATGCACTTATATGGGCCTGCCGGTCACCTCCACGGCAATTAAGATGCTAAACAGGAAAGTTGAATACTGATCTTTTACGGTATCGAAATTCTAGATTTTTTTTTTCTTTCTAGAGATTCGATACCGAAGTGCCGATCCAACATTTTTTTTTTTAATGCACAGAAGATCTCAGAGTACAGTTCTCTCAATGTTGAAATACATTCGCAACAGTTCTTTTCACTGACTGGAGAGTAGTTCTTACGCATGGTCTAAGTATGCTTCAGTAGTATTTTTTCTACAACAGTGCTGTTTCAATATCAAGTTGTCACTCCTGTATTTTTTTTTTTTTTTTTTTTTTTACACAGGAGTCTTGAGTTCAGTACTTTCTCAATATCAAAACGGTAGATGTTTTTTCGCATTGGGGCATGGAAACGCCGTTACTTTGTGAATTTGAGCAAGTTTTTCTTTTTCAGCGTCAAGATGATATTCTAGCATTTCTTTCCCTCTTGAAGCTTTAGATGAATTCTCACATGCGTTCTTTATATCAACTTAACAGAAGTCTTTCTTTAGGCTTGCACAAAATTCTCTTTTTCGGTAGCGAACATCATTCCAGCAATTCTTGTTTTTCTGGAGAGATCAGATCATTTCTCACGGATTCTTTTTATATCCAACGTGCGGCTTTTTGTATTTTTCCACTCTAACCAGTGCTTGAGGACGGATCTTTCGACATCAAGATGTCACTCTTGATTTTTCTTTTGACACAGTATGGTATCTCCCTACTGCAGAAATGACATCATTTTTGTAATTGAAGATTTCAAACACTGTCCTTTCGAGGTCAAAACAGTTCCTTTTTTCCCATACGCGAGATTTCAATACACCATTTTCAACATCGAGATGACATTCTGGCTTTTTTTTCTGAAGGTTAGGGCAGGGCTCTCATATGTGCTCTTTGTATCGAATTGCAGCTTCAGTTTATTATTATTTATTTACTGGTGGCTTGAGTACAACTCGTAGTATCCAAGTTTCGCACCAGATTTTTTGTTGTTGTTGTTGCATCTTGAGTACAGCCTTCTCTAACGATATCGAAATACAATACCAGAATTTTTTTTCCACTGAGATTGACACTTTTTTCAGTTTTCAAGTGCCGCTCCAATACTCTCTTCTCAACAAAGATTTCAGAGAGTAGGTCTGTCGGTACTGAAATGACATTCCAGGCTGGGAGGGGGTCACTAGTGACTCGAAAGTAACTCGCGTGTTCTATATATAAAGGTTCCGCTTTAATACAATTGCTGCACCTGTAGTTTGAGAACAGCTGTTTCGATATCAAGATATCACTCCTGTATTTTTGATGCAAGAGACTTCTGATATCGAAATGCAACTTCACCATTTGTTGGCATTGAGAGATGTTAATTTCTGCTCTTTTAATACCAATGAGCCTTTAAGTATTTTTTTTTCAAAGCGGACATGGCTGATTTTTTTTTTTTTTTTTTTTTTTGCGATTTTGGAGGCTAGAAAAGAATTCTTGTCCTCTTTCTTTATTTCGAAGTTCCTTATACTTTCCTTCCACCAACGATGAGTATTTTTTTTTTTTACATAAGAGACTTGAGAGCTTTTGATATCGAAATGCAAGTGCAACGTGGGTTTTTTTTTTTGCACTATATCTTTTCTTTTAATATGAGAATGCCATTCAATTTTCTTTACACAAACGAAATTCTTTTTAGGCATCGAGATGATACTTTTTTTTCCACTGAAGGCTTGAGTAGAGATATTACTGTGTTTTTTGCATAGAGGTGCCACTTCATTCTTTACTGGCAGCTACAGCTCTCTCGATATCGAAAGTAGAATCCACCATATATTTTTTTTCCACTGGGATTTTGAGCTTTTTCGATATCCAAGTGCTCCACCAATATTTTTTTGACATAGAACTTGAGAATACAGCTCTGCTGATATTTAAACACCATTCTAGCAGTTCATTTATTGGTGGCTTGGGAGTGGCTCTCAAGTGTACTCTTTAATATCGAGGAGCCATTTCTGCAACGGAGCTCGAGCACAATCCTCTCGATATCGCAATGCTATTTCTCGGCTGTGGTCTAATCATTTCTAAAACACGTGAATGACCCATCTCTCCCGGTTCAATTTTAGAGGAAGCATCAGCATATTTGCAGAACAGTCTTTAAGGCTAGATGCATCATTAAAGCCTTCGTAGACGCTTGCATATTCCATCCAAACCTTGTATATTTTTACTATATTTTAAAACTCCTTTTCGACGAAAGCATTAGTTTTGTGATGGCAACCCACATTTAATTTTGCTAATCTTAGAAGTCCAATCCTTCCTTGAAACCTTGACGGGTAAACGTACATGATGTTATAGAATTATCTCGTCCCATCCAAGTCAAACTTTGTTCATTTCTTGTCACAATATATTGCGGTCCATAATTTATCTATATTGGCATTGCAATATTCAAAAACAATAGTTTAAATTGAAACAATTAAAAGTTTAAAACAATTTTTTAAATTAATTATTTATTTAATTGTTTTAAAATTTTTATTAATAACTTATTTAAGATGGTATAAATAAGATTCTACATACTGTCACTTTTTAAGTATATATATTTTAAACTTTTGTAAACTATTGATCTATAAAAGCGAGAATCAGAGGCTTTTAAGTAAAAGTTTCATTGGCAGCACTAATTATTTTTCAAAATAAACAAGATTCCGATTCTGAATATCTTAACAAAGCACTTCGTGAAGTTTGTCTCCATTGTAAATCACAAACTAATCTGCAAAGGAATTAATTTGCATTTTACAATGAAATTTTACATAAGCAGGTTATTATAAAATTTGATTAAAATACAAAATCAGAAATATAGAAGAGGTATGAAAAAATTATAGCATTTCATCATTCAATTCATACAAAATGAATTAGAATACACATACTCGTTAAAAAAAGATGTAAGCTTAGGAGGAAATTTTTTCTCCTTATTTAATTTAAAGTAAAATCCTTTAATATTTAAGAAATTCGTCTGATAATGCAATATTTTGATTAGAGCACAATAAAAAGTTTTATTCGAAAACACAAAGATTTAACAAAGAAAAGTGAATTCTTTTAAATTAAAGAAATCATATTTCACCCTTTACATGACAGTAAAATTATACTCAACTATTTCACAAATAACGAAGCATTTAAAAAAATGCAAAATTATACTTTACGAACTCGTTTTATAAAACAGATTCTGATATTACCACTTAGATATTACTTTGTCTGCATTCGAATATTGTTTGCATTTAAATAATAAGTTACATTAAAACTCACAGACAATATCAACAGTGAATATAAATATAAAATACACAATGATGAAAATACACAATGAAAAATACACAATAAATAAAATACACAATGAAAATAATGTGAAAAATGCTGCAGGACATGGATATATACATATATGTTAATAAAAATTCTTAGTAAGAGTTCGAATATTATTGTAAAATAAAAATTTGTAAAAAATAAAAATTACTTAAAAAATTAAATTATATCCTACATAGGATGTTTAAGAAATAAATTGCTAAAAATTTGCAGTTGTTAAAAATATGAGCAACCTGGTAAATGAAAACTTATGATAAAACATACTTTCAAAATAAAACACTTGACTGACATTTAAAATCCCATTAACTAAAGAAAGAATTTTTTTTTCAGTTACACTTCAGAACTTCACAAATACTCTCATTATCTTACTTTCTTATATGATATAAAGCATTATATGTGCTCGGTTTAAAATGAAACAAAGCTTTACTATCTGCAGAGTGGATTTCATCATAGATGAAATATAACTCTACATAATATTTTAAATTTTATGACTTTATATATTGTGGAAAATAAGATGCTCGCACAAAAGAACTGTCCTAACGGAAAATTATTATGTTTAATTAATGAAATTTGAAGTATTTGTTAAAATTCGATACATTTCTGATAAATCTAAAACCCACATAAAATTGTAGAATTGAAATAAGCTGTTCCGTTAAGTTGTAAGCAAAATGTCAAGAAAAAGTTTAGATAAAAAATATCATTACATAATCCATTCGAGAAAAACTATTCTTTGAGTTACTAAGAATATGTTCAATATGTTTTTTTATTATTATTATTTTCCGTGACTCATTAAAAACAAAACAAAAGCGTTTAAAGGTGCTTCCTAAAAACCAGCCTTAATTCCAAGAATAGTCTATTTCTTTTCAATTCATTGTATGCAATGATGGCTCTTTTTTCAATTCTAGAGAAAGATCTACATTTTAATGCAATGATTACGAAATTAAGAATTTTTTAAAATTGTAAAACTAATGCTAGCTAATTTTGAGTCGAAATTTACTTAATGAGTCAAATTAATAGATATATCTGGAGAACAAGGCCAAGAATTCAATTAATTAATCAGGTTCTTCATTCCCTAGTGAACACTAAGTTCTGTTGGATTGGTGATTGGACTCGTACATGCATTTGAGTTCCGAGCCAGTATTGATGGTTTCTCGTGTATGCGGATGTGCCACTAAACCTTAATTATTGTAAAGATGGGATAGCTTTTGTTTTAATATATGAATGTAAATAACTACTAAATGTGATAAAATGTAAGCTTTTAAATAAATCAGCGTTTTTCCATAATCTGGTTTGTTACCACTTCTTAATACCTATAATAGCACGAATGAACTATGATGCTGAAATTTTACCCTTTTAAGGTTTTGGCGAAATTATTCGATATAAATCAGGAAACCATTAACAGCAAATGAGTTTATATAAGAAATATTTGAAATATTTTCAAAACAATTGTATACTCTCAGCTTTCAACTCGAATAGCAAATGTTGCATGGATTCAATTGCCGCTCGGTATTAGGCAAGTAATTAGGGCATCTTGAATGTAAATTATTTTTCCTTTACGTCCTTTTCATTAAAATAAAATTCTTTAGAAGACATGCTCGAAAGACTAGAAAGTTGTTTTCTTAGAGAACAGAAAAAGTGCCTCTCTATGCGCTTAGTTTTGTTTTTATAATTGTATTTAACTTTTGAAATTCCCAATTAAAGCCAATAAAATACGAGAAGAATGCATTCTCATATAAGAAACAAAATAAATTCTGTTAATGTATTATAAATATATATCTTTCATTTCAACAGTTTGCATGTGAATACTATTATCCATAGATGTAAGCCAATTAATATTAACAAATATTAGAGCCTCTCTGAGATAAAAATGTGGACTTCTAAATATAATAAAAGTGGAATTCTAAATAACTTTCGTATTATTCAATTATTCTTACAGATAGTGATCATGTATCGTTAAAATATTTACTTCTGATTGTCGACAGGTTCAAACCCAGTTCCGGTCAATGACTAGAAAATTTCCTTCCAAACGTAGAGCTTAACTAATTCTGTTCTAATCTCAGAAACGATCATTTTACTTCCGACTTTTTCAGACACATCATGCTCAAAAAGCAACTTATTGTTAATAAGAGAAAAAAATCCATGAAGCGTCGACTGAAACGGTATATCTTATTTGTATGAGAAAACAAGATAGCGGTTTCGCATTTTCATTGCCCAAAATCTGTTGCAAAAAGTTTGGTTTCCATTTTAACCATAAACTAAAATCATTAACTGAGAAGTATAATTGCAAATTTATGTGATAAAACGTGAAATCATTGAAAGAAATAAGGTAAAGATAAGAAACTTCAAGAAAGGAATTTATTATTTTATTGGCAGAAACAAGAACAATTTAAATTGGCAAAAATTTCACAGAAAATGTTTCAATGTTTCATTAGCAAATGCTTTCCTTAGTCATGCTGAAATCATTTGGGAAATTGTTTGGCATAAAAGTCACTTTCTCCTACTAAGAGATTAAATACTATAATGTAAATGTTTCTTTGCTACATTAAGAATGGGAAACACTGATTTTAATATAAAGCGGAATTAATGTGTGGATTTTGCGATATAAAGACTCAATCAGATTTAGATAAGAGCATCGCTTTAATGAAGCTGAATGAGATTTTTCGCAAGTCATACATTAGATTTTAAAATATAAACCTCTAAAGGGAAGTAAATAATTTATCGTGTAAGTGATTACCGATTTCAAACCAGCAAGGACAAAATTAAGTAAACCCGGATTTCGATTTTCTAACTTTCCCCTTTTCTGTTGCGAATAGATTTACAATCGTATTCCGAGTTTTTTTTCAGTAGTTTATAATCATTTCAATGCTGCTTCCCACATTGTTCAATATAAAATATTTTTACAAATAGCTTAATAAATTTGCGGTTAATTATAACGAGGTATTAATTTCGAATCAACATTCTGCATATTAATTTCTATCGCCTCAATCTTAGATGACACTTTTTCCTCTCAAAATTTTATTTCATTTCACATAGAAGCTTCAAATATATTTGAATACAAATGTTTAAGTATTTTTGACGCGGAAAATGGTTATTAAAATCGTCTAAGTAGTTATTAAAAAGATACTCCGGTGAAAGAGTAGAAACTAATTGCTCCAAGAAGGAAATGGAAATGAATATACGTAGAATAGAAATGGCGCTTATATTTGACGGTTGTTTTCACCGTTTTTTCTCACGATGATTAAATTTAAATACATTATTCTGGTAGAAAATATTTTATCCAGAATTTAATAATATTACTACCAACATTTCAAAAAATTTTGAACACATGTTTGAATTACAATAAATATTGCATAACTCTCTATTCAGAATGTTTAATATTTTGAATGAGAATCCATCTTCACATACAGAAATTTAAAATTAAATGTGCCAATTGGCAGCCCAGTTCAAAAATACTGATTTGTATATATTTCAATATATTTTTGAAAATAGCCATATCAAGAAACTTTGACCTAATGAAAAATCTAGAATTCCTCTACAGTTTATGAATTTCAAACTACATAGATCAACAGGATTTCACAAAGTACCATTAAACTTTAAAATGCCTCGTTCTCAAACATATTTAGTGACAGGATTTAAATGGGCAATAAGTATTATAGCAATCAATTTCAGCTGCTTCAATACTATAAATTATTTACAAAGATAATTTCATTTGTTTTTCTGCTTCCTTACGAATTTTAAAACATGAGGAAACATGCTATTAGTTGCCATTAACATTTTTGGATTAGCATCTTTTAACGTAATTTTATGTCTACAATATTAATATTGGCTTTTTAATTGTAGCTCATATTTCATTTTTGTAATATTAATGCCTTTGAAATAATTTCATTTTATTTTCGTTAAACTGGTTGTTCGTCATTTCTTTAAGTGACGTCACTGATACCGCTACTAATTTATCTTTTGGTTTCTTACATTTTATTAAATAATTTCGCGCCACAAGAAAAGAGCGAAAATATCGTTTGGTGTTTTTGAACTCATTTGAAGTTTAATTATTGCATTCTCATAATACGTAAATTATGTTCATTCTTTCAACTTTATTTTGAATTCTTTATAATCAAACTTTTACGATTTTAACTATATTCTTACGAATTCTAAGTTTTTCTTAAAGAATTTATAAATGTATTGTAAATATCAGAATATAATTTTAAAATTAAGCAGCATTATATTCATTGGATTTTATCACACATATAATAGCTTCTGGAATATCCTGGTAAATTTAGAGTACTATTTACTTATTTTAAGAACTTATTTTAAAGTACAACACAATAGTTACGCATTTGATAAAAGTTCATAATCAAATTGTAAATTTTATGACAGAATGCCCAATCCGAGCCCAAATTTAAAACTGGCTTTGGACAAATAGTGATTAGCGAAATCAATGAAATTTTGAAAAAGGAGTCATTTTCGTTACATAGCATATTTTTCTCCCATTCCAAAAGTACCGAAATAAAAAATTTGGAAATTCCTCGTCATTTCTGCGTTATAATTCTTAAATCATTTGAAGCAGAAAGTAACTGGAAGTTCTAAATTCTAAATTATCGTTCCAGGTGATGCCTCGCCTCATTATAAATATATTTCTGAAATTGCAAAAAAATGTTTGAAAATAGAATGAAATGCATAAATTCAGATAATATTTGTAAAATTTTTTAAAAACTAAGCGACAATTTTAGATTTTCATGTATTACAGATTATAAAAGACAAATCTTTTCTAAAAGTTTATATCGCTACTGAGTTGTATTATTCAAATTTCCTGTTTTAATATATATGTGAAAATATGGATAATTACATATATACTTTTCTCAAATAATCATCAAAATATTAATGAAATGCAATTTCAAAAATTTTTTAAAAAATGCAGTTTTTAGATTTTTTTTTTAAATTTAGAATATGCTCTAATGAGGATTTATTTGAATAAGACAATTTTCAATTCTATTTCAAGTTTTTCCTTGTATAATCTTTTCTAAAATCTAGCTATAGTTCTGGACTAACATATTTATCGCATAAAATTGACAGAATAATAGCAGTTTTAGTTACAAGCCAAAGACTTCCTTTCAATAATATTTTAGAGATTTCATTCTTCAACAAGAACGCATACCAAAAAACCACTTTTTAGCCATTCAACTAAATAAATGCGATTCGTATTAGTAGTTTTTCTTGAATAATGGTGAAAGACTAATTGGCATCTTTCTTTTATTGAAGTAATTCACCAAATTTAGACCTATAATTTTGAAAATTTTGTATGGTAAAACTACTCTTCCAGGAATTCGCCCTTTTGAGATCAAATTCTAAAAATGTTACATGCTCAGTTTTTATTATATTTATATGGGAAAACCTCAAAATGCAGGTTGGTACTTGTATGAAGATCGTACACATATTTTTGTAACACAAGCATTTTATATATCCAATACATATTTTCATTGCTCGCAAACCAAGTTTAAAAAATCATGGCATAATTATTTGACAGCTAAGAAATTTTATTCAGAATCATTTTTCAATTTCAATTTATTTTTTCATGACTTTTTTCAGCAGGGTTAATAATTTGGAATGAAAATTGGACCTACCAATATGAAATGCCAATTATTAAGGCTTTGAAATAGAGAAACTACTCGTCTGAATGGGAAAAACCGAGTTATGTAATTTTTCACATCTCTAATATAAAATGTGTAGTATGAAACAACTTCAATTATTCATTTGCCATTGGTAGAAAAAAAGCAAATTCTAAAAACAAATGACCTTGTGAATAAGCAAGTTTCCAAATTTCATATAAACCACTTAAAATGAAAGAATCAACAGAAATAAAGTTTTCATAGGAAAAGCCAATTGCGCTTGCATATTAAACTGATCTCAAACTCAATAGATTTGCAAAAGAAAAAACAATGTTTCAAAAATTAAGCTATTTCCAAGTTCTGATATAAGCACTAACAAAATAAGTTCTCAAGAACTGTCCCATGTAAAATTTTAAAAATTACATCATTGAGAATGAACAAAAGTAATACACGTTGCAAGCTAAGTGGCCATAATTGATTTAAAAAGATGTTATCATTCATGGTTTAAAAATGAAAATTTTCAATGAAAAAAAAAGAATTGTTTTAATATTGGAATAGCATCCAATATCCTTTTCGAAATTTATAGAAGACATTTTTATTTCGAATTAAGTGCAGAAAACTGAACCCCAGCTCTCCGTTAAATAATTCTGGTTAGATGAACATTTCAAGAAATAGAAATTAAATAAACTAACATAGAAAAAAAATTGCTTTTTTTGCAATTTTGAAAATAATGAGAAAAGTAAACAATTCAGAGAAGAAATAACTATTCAGAATTGGGAATTATTCTTTTTGGAATAGTGAATACGAATTTTTGATTTCCACATCCGACCAACATTTTCAGGAAATTTCATTTAAACAAATGCTATAATATCGATAAGAATCTTTACAAAACTTTTGTTCTTGAAAATATAAAGAAAAGAGTATGGGAAATTAAGTTCTTACAGAAATCATTCGTTTATAAAGAAAATCGAAAATTCGATTCTAAGTGTTTTCACATTAGTTGCTTATCCAATATTGACATAACTTAGTTAAAATCTCTTAAGTGTCAAATTACGTCCATCATAAATGCTCGTAAAAGAAATTATTTCTCAATTACCATCATCAAATGGCAGCTATTTTGGCTGATATTTCGTTCAATAATATTTTGAAAAACTTGTTGAATAAATTACCTTCTATTCTTACTTTTAACTGATTATATACTACAAAAATACACTAAACTTAAATGTCTCGATAGTTAACAAAACCGACTTTAAATATACAATGATTAAGAAATATTTACATTTTAATAAAAAAAAATTAAGTCGTTCGTCAAGCACTAAAACAGTCAATATTTACACGCTTCAATCACGATTTAATTTGAATTTTTATATCCTTTCTTGACTAAACAAAATTCTGCATATCAAATTTCATATAAAGTCTGGTTAAATTTAATATTATTTCAAAGATACATCATTCTCTAATTAAAAAAAAAAACTTTTGTATATGTATCACCGGTCGGAAAAATAATTCAGTCAAGCAAGGTTATCATTTAGCTAACAATCTTCCAGTTAGTTAATTCGACTCTCTAAATATATTCTTCAGTGAATAACTTTCATGTTGTTTAAAATATGTCAGAAAATGGATAAATAACTCGTCAAGCAATCGCAAGAAAATCTAAAACACTTCGAAGTGAATTTCCATTTTCTACTTTATAAAACAAAAATGACGCATCGATAGTCTCTTCCCTATCCTTTTAATCTTACTTGTAATATATGATTCTAGTTTTGTAGCAGTTGCATTACATTTATCTTCTCTTTTGGATACTAGATGGCGATGCCTGATTGGGCCATCCCATATGTCATCCCATAGTGCATTGCGATTGTAATGAGAAGGAGATGTGACGCTGAACTGTGTAGCGCGCGCGTGAATGTCTTGTCTTTGTGTTTGTAATTGTTTAGTGTGTGAATGTGATTATTAAAGAAATGTTTCCCACAACATTCGTCCTGTTGCTTCTTGCACAGATCATAATAATCTACATACCACCACAGTTTTAGTTAAGTCGGACTCTGAGTGAAATTAGACCTCATTTAAGACGATTAATTTTTTCATTTTTGTGCTCGAAACCATTAAAAATGTAATTTATCCTCTATTGCACGACGCTTAACAGACTTTCAGTTTTCTGTGATCATGTAAGATAGTATATAATATGATAATTTGATGCACAGATGCCGCGTTACTATATTTTCGGTGACATACTTCTGAATTATGAATTTATCGGTTTGTTCTACGAACAAATGCTGATTTTATGTTACGAAATTGAGAATATAACCAACAGTATTCCGAGGACATAACAGTTAAAATCTACAGTCGAGAAACATCCTTTCAAACACCATTTTAACTGTGTATTATTGCAACGTTTCTTAATTTCGATCAATAAGGAAATATCTATGGATCTATATAATTGGAGCGGATCTAGTACTTTTGAATCGCGGTCAGATGGCGAGGAAATCTGAGCTGGCCACCTCTCCACAATACCGCACCACACCACACCAGCGAGAGAACATTTGGCCACGACAGATTTAACGCGAACCAGTCCCCTACAAGGCGGTTAATCGATGGGATTGGGCCTCGAACTTAGAACCCGCCGGTTCCAAATAATTATACTCTATGGATCATAAATTATTAAAAATAAATTCTTTATTCAATAAATTTTGGAACCTAATTATTTTTTCAAGTGCAAAGGGTTGAATATACAAGTCTTGGAAGAAATATTCAGAACGAGGGAGTTCATTTTTCAATGAAACTATTATTTTTAAAGGAAGATAAACTGAACTTGATATTTCATCCTTGTAAGTCCAATCTATATTTCCCAGTAAAAATCTCAGCAACTAAGAACAATTTTGATTCATATTTCTGTTTGGCGCATAATGAATGTGTATTCACGTCGGAATGGATAGATGAATCAATGCAGCACCACTAAAGAAAATATTTGTTTTCATTTAATGCATACACGATTTCCTACGTTAGCAGTGAATAGATTTCAAAATCAGTCGCGGAGATAAAGGAAAAAGTAAAATAATGAAAAATGCTTGATATTATATACTTGAGAAAGACTACTGAAGGCTTTAGCTTTAAATAAAGTTTATGCAATTTTGAAGACCACTAGTTAGTGGCAAATTTTCAAATTCATATAAAATGAACTTATAAAAATGAAGAGAAATTGTGGCTTTCTTCCCTAACCATTTTTATGGCCTTCATCTAATAAATCACGGACTAAGATATCATCACTGTAAAATGAAACGTCTCATATTTATTCAACGAAATTATTATACATATGTTTTATTTAATTTAAAAAATTTACAATAGCGAATCGGGAGAATCCCAATGCTAAGAAAATACGCAGATATGTATTGTATATTTTTATGTGCACAAATGACTTAATCTGATGCCAGGGAGTGAGAGTAATGCATATTTAAGAACATGCATGGTACTAAAATGCACCGTCATGTATTTCGATATCAAATTAAATGTTGCCATTTGTTTTACAAAATGTATTAATGAAAAATTGGCGAGATATTTGACTAGATAGACAAGTTTTTAATAGAATGATGTAATTCAGCAATTAATAATTTTTAATTTTATTTAAATACATAATAATTACATTTCTCCCAGTCCTTTTTATCAGTTATAAAAATTTACGTAATGTGGATGAACAATAAGAAGTAATAAAAGAATAAATTAAAAAAATGTTGATGCCATTTTCATATTTAAAAAAATGTAAAATTAATAAAAATTGTAAGTCACTTCATTTCATTTTATTTAAGTTACAGGACTCAAGAGAAAAAATCCCGAATTGAAAAAATATTTACAACTCCACTTGAAATTATGTTTGACAGCTTCTCTTTTCCCTCGCAAACTGCAAAGAAACGAATATGCCTTATTAATGCACGCGAAATCGATACTGATATAAAAAAACAATGCTTTTAAATGTTCTCAGATATTTTTATTCCTTGCATGTTTTCTGCAGAGAAAAGTCTCTAAACAGAAAAGTTCAAGATGTTAATGGATTTAAATATTATGAATCAATTAAAATTCACTGATAAAGTTAAAATTCACTGATGGGGAATTGCTGAATTCTACTAAGTAGTGTATCAGTCGTTTAACACTGAAAAATTACGCCATCAGATAGATTGCTACTATGAATTTGTTTTTAGCGCCTACCATGAATTATTAATACTATTTAAATTTTGACAGCTACTAAATGAATGTTGGTATTTAGAAAATGAAACAAAAGCGACTACTTCAGCATTGTAGACACTATAAATGCGTGACCAAGTTGAGCCTCTAACGTCATTGTGCGAAGCAAATCCACCACAGCTATTTGTAAATACTTTTCTATCGACGGAATTATAAATGATATCATCTAAATTCACATCCAACATTTGTTCAACCCTGGATTTCTCATTACTCTGTAATTGATGAACAATGCGTGGCCAGAAATCGTTGGTCGCCCGACAACGTGTTTATTCGCGTTCCTCAGAAATGTAGAAACCAGCCGAGAGAGTTCGAAGGAAGCAATATCAGAGGCCGAATGGGACGTTAGGTCTCAGCAGGAGTCAGATGGATTGGAATTCCTCCGATACTGTACATGTAAAGTACAGCAAGTAGGTTAGAAACTGGCTTTCATATGCAGAAAGAAATGCTATTTATTGCATACATTCGTGTTATAATTCCAAAATTTACCACTTTAAATTGTGTTGGTTTATTTATTCAAGGTCAGTCTTTAATATACAGTTCAAAGTTGAGAGTTTTTTGGAAAGGGGGGTGAAGGAGGCGAGATTTGTTATAATCAATCGTATTAGCAGTACTCCGTATAATGTTGATTGCTCCTTTGTTTCGAGCATCTAAATAAAATATTTAAATTTAAGGAGCATCAAAAAATAAAGTCCATATATAGCGTAAATCAGTTTATTTAATGACTGAACAAAATGATTAACATTTTTTATAATGACGGTTAAAAGATAGACCATTCGAAGAATTGAAAAATATTTCTCAGATTATGATTTAATTAACAACCATCACAGATGATATTGGTTTTATTCTAATTTTTCGCGGGTATTTTGTAGAATAAAACTGCGAGGAAGTTTAGGTTCAGTGGATATTTGCAATTTTGTCCAAGAAGGAAATTGAAAACCACGCACAAGGAATGAAACTAGAAATAGTAGAAGTTAAAAAGTATAAGTCAAACACCATGTGAAATACTCGCATCATTTAAAAATACAAAACTTTTGATGTATTTCTTGTCCACTTAAACATGGTAAATCAAAAATATCGAAACTTTAAACCTTAAGTCAGGGCTGGATAATATAATAAAACTCGTTTTTTTTGGTTAAAATGTCCCCCACAACACCTGCAAGTAAACGGATGTTTTAGAAAAATAAATATTTCTGAGAAAGCCTTTCATGACCCATCCTTCACCGCGAGATGTTGATATTACATCTGTGATTTTCATCACAAACATGGAGATTTAAGATGTCATATCTGCGGTTTATAAAAGACAAACACACATTTTACATTCTACAATTTTTGTACTTAAAGTAATTGAATTTGCCAATTTTTAAAATAACATTTTCGAACGTATGCCCGCACAAAATAAGGAAGAGGTTGCTTAACAAATTCATTTGAAGATTTTGAAATAATAGCGGTAATCTCATTTCGCCTGATAAGATGTGCAGGAATCCGAGAAAAAACTAACTGAATTCATCTGTAAGCACGACAAGGTGAATTAATTGGCACAGTATTTCCGATCCATCAGTTGGATAGACAATTGAATATATGTTAATGTATTTAAAAAACATTGCTATGTATTTAACAGCACGAGTTTTTCAGTTATTTTTTATGCTAACAGAAAGTATCGAAATAAAAATCGAACTCGCGATTCAACTCAAAAACGATTTAACTAGACGGATGAAATCTGGTATATAATCGTCAGCGAAATTTGTAGATTTCTGTCCAATTATGAAAGAAGTCCACTCAAAGTATGCTTTCTGTCTGAGAGAAAATCAATAAACTAGAATGCATTTAAGAGTAAATTTGGTATATTTTTTGGCATCTAACATTTACAATACAATCATATCTAATTTTGACCCAAATCTTTTTAAAAAATTGACCGACTGTCAATCTGTAAATGATACTTGTAAAGGTATGTGAATTTTATCCAAAACGGTTAATTTTTTTAATATATTTAAATGTTGATAGAATTCAGAATTTTAAAAACTACCATGTTTGAATTTGATTTTTATAAGTGATGTAAATAACTCGAAACATTTCATGCCTCAATATTTACTGTTAAATAAATATTTAAACAAGTCCTTAATATCAGTTATTAATATTAATGGATTATGCATATATATTCATTAAATTTTTGAACTCTTTAAATGAGCAGTCAAAGTACCACGCTAATTAGGTTTATATTCCGATTTAAACATTTTTCAGTGGAGAAATGAATATGCATTGTGATGAATGATTATGAACAACAACACCTTAAGTTGGCAATATAGTAGTATACAACTGGAAAAGGAATTGAATCACAGTGCATTAATAAGCGCGTTTTCCATCCCCTTAACTATAATAACTTCTCATTTTCACATGTTTCTGCCTCAGGAATTTAAAGTACATTTTAATCTTAGTAGAAGACGACACAGCCTAAACGTGTTAATCATAAATTCGAATACAAAATATAGATTATTTTAGCTAGAATAATAATCTTAAATATTAGTATTTAAATAATTCTGAATACGATATTGATAATTATCTAAGTTTAATTATATATTTCGTATCTCCCTTACAACGACAACTTGATTGCCGCTGTGTATAGATATCAAATGATAAAATTCAAAACTGGTTAATTTGCATTTTGGCATTTCAATTAAATCCTTTTCACCCAAAGACAAAATCTAAGACACCCAATGTTCAACGTTTCTATGGAGTGACGTCACTTTCCGATTCTAATTTATCGTTTGGTTTCTTAACTTTAATTAATCTCGCTCCACAGAGAATTACGAGAATATCGTTTGGTATTTTAAAACTCTTTTGTAGTTTTATTATCGCACACTTGTATAATTCGATTATATGTTTATTCTTTTAAAGACTTTGCGCATATTTTATAAACGCTTTACGACTTTAACCAATGAAAAGAACACGAATTGTGTTTTTCAAATAATCTATAAATATGTTTTAAATATTAGAATATAGTTGTAAAATCAGGTTACATTATATTCCAGGTTAGGGGCTTCTGAAATATTCAGATAATAGCAAATTGTAATCGAATTACTTGATATTTACTTATCTATTAGGTGCAACTACCACATCATAAGAAAACAATACCCACACATTTTTGGCAATTAACCTATTTATATACATTGTCTAAATTGTAATTCCTCTATAAAACAAATAGTTGTATAAGAAAAGCTACTTGAAGTATTTTGGTTAATTAAAATTTCTCGAGAAACATTATTTGCTTATGCTTCAATGATTTCTCTAGAAGGTTCTTTTAAAATAATTTACAAAACAAAATTTGAGAAATCTGTAATACTTCAACAGAATGTTCAAAATAAATTTTGAATAATTATTACTCAAATAATCATATGCATCAATATTTTGCGATTCAAATAAAGGAAAATCTTATCAATATAAATTTATAATTCTAATTAAATGAAATAATTTTTAGATCAAAATATAATTCTTTTATAAACAATAGCTAAATAAATCGCAATATCCTTCCCTCGTTAATTGGTAATCCTGATTTGATCATATAAATTTAACAGAAATAGAATGGATATTGCAACTTGTTAGAATTTGGATTAAGAGAATTATTTTTCTTACAATATAGACAAAAATGCTTAGTGCCGAGACAAAAGAGAATACTGAATGGTATTTCCAACTGGATGGATTACCTCTGCCTTAACATCGCAATCTGAAAGAATGATTATGTCCAATAATCAAAGTGAAGCTGTTACACGATCTTTTCAACATTTATCCGATTTCAGTCCAATAGATTTCTCCTGCTATTGGCGACCATTATCAAATTTTAAACGATTAACGAGCGCCTTTTAGTAATTTGGAAATTTATCGTTGCCAGGCGGTTTATTGGCATAAGCGTAATGTTTGGCGATATTTTTGGCAAATTATCTCGAGTATGCGATTAATAAACATATACATATAAAATAAAGTTTAGAATTCAAGGTTAGCAATGAGGAGGAATTTAAAAAGATCTATAAATAAACTGCCAGTTATAGTATTCCAAAAGATAATTTAAACTTCCTTTGCATTAAACCATAAAATCTTAAAATATCTTTCAATTTTTAGCTCAAATATAATCTTGCTAATTTTGTTTGACTGCGAAACAAAATTGAACAATGGCAGGCTTTGATTTAACACAGGGAGTGCGCACCTTTTTTAGAAGCCGTTCAAAGAGAATAAAATTTAATGCACCAATATATTTATTATAAAACAAAAATGCAATGTGTTTTATAAATTCTTAAATACTTAAATGATGAATTTATCTGTCACTGCATTCCTAAAAAGCTCCTAATGGTCTGAAGTAACTGCATTTTAACAAAGTTAACTGCATTTTTTACAACTTTTCTTTAAGGAAAATGTAAATTTTTAACCATTTAAATTGGCGTACTATAAAATAATTTCAATTGTCCAAAGTTTCGAGTGGGTTCAGCTAAAAAATGATTTGTCTATTTTTTTGTGCTATACCTTACTAAAAGAAATTGACAAAAATCTGTAAAAACGCTAAGAGATCAATTAAATATTTTGCAGAAATTTTTAACTAAAATATTCAACTTCACCATCCAAAACACGTGCACAAAGTCAGATGCAGTGTTACAAAATGATTTCTCTAAATGATGACTGCTCTATTTTAGCGTATTTAAAAATGAATAAATTGGAAAGAGATTTCGACATTTGTATACATTATTAATAGTAATTTCTAATAAATGTGTTTAAAATCACTTACCCAGAATACGTCTTCAAATAAAGGTGTCTTAAATCACTTACCCAGAGTACGTTTTCTTCAATGCGGAGATTACAATATTCTTTTTATTTAAATAGCAGGCATGTGAAGATTTCAGACGGTAGTATCAATCGACGAGCATGATGAAATCACTCTGAAAGAGTAAATATGTTAGATCAACTTTGATACAACTAAGTAAAATGGTTCATATTAATAAATATCATTTAACTTGACAGAACAAGGATTACATATCTTGATTGAAAAAAAAAGGATGGATATCAGAAATTAAACATTGTGTATGGATAATAAATACCCGAAAGTAAATGAATAAAAGGAGGTTAAAAAAAATGGATACCACTATAAATTAAACACATTAACTGCCAACCGTAGCTCCTAGAAGATAGGATCAATCAAAATTTCAATTTGTATAATTAACTCCTTAACGAATTAGGACATTAAAAAAAGAAATTCATATTTCAATTCATTCATATTCATATTTTTAAAAATTTAGAGTTGGTTTAAAGGTTTGTTTCCCAATAATAATTTGATTTCCGATAAGAATTTCTTTAACAAGAGATAATTTTTAGCCAAATCGAAAAATAATGTCATTCTATTGATTGTAGAAAATTCCGATTTTCTGAAATAGCAGTCATAATAGCAAATATTCTTCGAAACTGAATATCCAGAGTGTTCCGAATTTTGCTTTAAATCCTTTATCTGAAAGTTGTACCCTTACAAGTTTACGTTCTCTGATTTTGAATATTTCATGGAATTCATAGAATACTGTCGCTCCAAGCCAAACTCGGGCACCATAGAAAAAAATCTTGTTTTGCAAAAATACTTTGACTAAAAGGAATTCAAAAAAAGTAAAGATGGTTTTCTAATAGTGAATTTATTGCTCTATTAAAAACAAACCAAATAACGCTAATTCATAAATTATAATCACAAATTTAGAGATAAAAATAAAATTGCGGAAGAAAGAGCGCAAGCCAAACTCGGACATCTCACAATAAAGCGCCAAATAATTGCAACCCTGAGTGAAAATTTTAGACAACTTCATGAAAAACTTTGTAGTTGTTCAGCGGAATTCTCGATTTGACGTTTTTTCATTTATTGCAGAAAAAAAAACTTAATTTATTGAAAATGTAAAGGCAAAGGGGCCAAACGAACATAGAGTTAAGGAAATTGATTATTAAGCATACTGAAGATGGAAAGTCTGTGCGAGAAATATCGGAGATAGTCAAAAGAAGTCATTCCACGGTTCATGACATTATAAAACGCTACAAAACCAATAATCAGGTGGAAAATAAGCCTAAATAAGCCCATAACGAGATTTTCACCGAAGCAGATGAGCGATATTTAGTGAGAAAAGTGAAAGTAAATCCCTTCCTTAGCGCTTCAAAGCTAGCTATTATTGCTGAAAATGAATTAGGAGGAAAAGCAAGTCCATCAACAATTAGAAACGTGCTCCATAAGAAAAATCTCAGTGGAAGAAAAGCCAGATAAAAGCCTTTCATAAGTAAGCGAAATCAAAAAGTAAGACGTGAATTTGCAGGAGCATGAAAACAAGGATTTTTCTTACTGGAAACAAGTATTATTCACTGACTAGAGCAAATTCAATATATTTGGATCAGATGGCAAGCCATATGTTCGGAGAAAATCGAATGAGGAATTGCGTAGAAAATACTTGAAACCAACTGTGAAGCATGATGGCGGATCAGTAATGGTCTGGGGATCATTTTCAGCTGCTGGCCCAGGAACTTTGCATTTAATTGAAGGGAGAATGGATCAGAATGTATACCTTGACATTTTAAAAACAAATTTGCCACTATGTGTGCAAAACCTTTCGCTTGGCAATAATTGGAGATTTTATCAGGATAATGATCCCAAGCATAAAGCTTATAGAGTGCGTTCCTGGCTCCTATATAATTGTCCTCACGTCATGGAAACACCACCCCAAAGCCCAGACATAAATCCCATAGAGAATTTGTGCGATCCTATTAAAAAAGTCCGGGAACACGCTGTTTCAAGTAAAACTGAGTTGAAAAGAGTATTATTGCAAGAATGGGACAATATTCAGCCTAATTTTTGTGAAAAATTGGTGCAATATATGCCTAAACGCCTTAAAATGGTTATAAAAAACAAAGGATTACATACAAAATATTAATTCATTTGAAATATTTACTAATTTTAAAAATATTCTTAGCCGTCCGAGTTTGGCTTGTGCGTTAATTTTTGTTTTGTTTTGTTTTGTTTTTTACCATAATTTCTGGTTACAATGTAATAATTTATATGTTTTGTTATCTGTTTTTAATAATGCAATAAATATATTATTGAAAATGCATTTAATTATTTTGCTAATCATTTTTATTGAAATTTTTTTTACTTAATTAGTAGATTTTCTTTGATGTCCGAGTTTGGCTTGGAGCGACTGTATATCAAATTTAAATGTCATTGGACATATTTATTTCAAATTTAAATATTGTTCTGTTCGTAAGTAGTAATTTGTTAAGTCATCTAACAATTCCAAGCTTTATATGCTGTTTAAAAATCAAGTGTACAAGAGTATTCACTTCATTAATGTGATTAGTTTTTTAAACTCTTTAAAAAAAGATACAAAACAGTGCGCGAAAAACAGCTGCATTTAAATTTCTTCGACTTGCATAACGTCGCTCGCTATACGCAAATCAAAACACTCGCTTCATTGCCAAAGCCATTGTCAAATTGTTATTAAACAGGACGCAGGTGTCCGTAGTAAATGATGACTCATCTTCAATAACGCCCAGAACGATTCAGTGGCAGTTTCCAACCCCTCTTCTTTATGCATCCCCTCATCTCTGACAGCTATCCTTTTGCATAAACAGGATAAGGCTCTGGTTTATGTTTTGAATCAATCTGGAGTTGTCAGAAAGGGCAAGGCTATTGGTCTCTGTAAGCATGTGTAAACTGATCGCAGGCGATTTTGCAAATACGATTTGTTTAAAAAGCAAAATATTTCACTCTCGGGGATTTCCGGTTCTATTCTTAATGTGAAAATAAAAAGTACTTACAATTTATACTTATTTTGAATTTTAACAGTTGCTCGGTTTGCAACTCGATTTTTTTTTAGTCGTTCTGAAAATTACACATTTAATTCCGTCCACATTTATTGAATAAGAAAAAAAAATACGCCATATGCCAAATGCTTTTCACTCAGTAAAGTGGATATATTAATCGGGGCATAAATATTTTTAAGTATCTTGAAACAAAATAGATTTTTGCATAAATAACTCGTTAACTCTGCAAGAAACTGCATTTGGAGACATACATTAAACGGTAAACAAAAATCACAACATTCTGATTTAATTTCTCAAGTTGATGACTTAAGTAGTTCGTCCAAGAAATTTTGACATTTAAAAATTAAGATTTGCACAAAACAATTTTCGCATTCTATCGCAGAAATGAGCCAGGTATTGTTAATTTTCCCTCTAACGGGGATTATACAATTAGGAATTTCCACTGAAAATGCAAAATAAAGATTATTAGTTTACGGAAGCGTTTAAATAATGAACCGAATTTATCAAATCTTTTATGAAATTACAATAAAGAGTATCAAGAGTTGGATCATATGCAAAAATCAGATAATTGTGACAATGCCAAATATAAATGTAAGGCTTCATCATTGTGTTTACAAAGCAACGTAATGCAACAGAATTACATGCAGTTTTAGATTCCTCTACTTCATACTTGATATATATCCTCGAACAATTGTTTACTTAAAGGGAGATGTTTAAAACAATTTCAATCTTAAGATTCCGAAAACTTAAGGTTGCATTTACTGCTGATACCAAAAAAATGTATAGGCAGATTTGGGTTAATACTGAACAATAATTTTCAAAGTGGAAAAAGCGAAATTCTGAGGTTACAGTTACGCGAGCCACCAAATCCGGCCTTTATTTAGCTAGTAGAGTAATAAATTAATTAGAAATAGACGAGCATAAATTACTGAAATGTTAAGAGATGTCATGGGTCTACAACGGGGATACGAGTATTTGAGTTCTATCAGTTTAATTTTAATCCCCTTGTAGGATGTTAGTCTAGTGATTTCCGATAAACTTCTAGATAGGGATGTGGCAGATTACTTATAAAAATAGAAGCCGAAGGAAGTGCTTGCCCTCCGTTCAACATTTTTCATACACTTTAATAAAGAAAACTCTCGTTATATCTTCGTGGTATAGTAAAGAAAAACTGAGTGACATTGAGCTTTTTCTCTAACACTATCTACACTCGAATATTAACATCTATGAAAAAATTCAGTTTTCCAATTTGCACACACAAACAAAAAACAACTCTGAAACATATCCACAATACTAGAAAGAAAATTATATGCCAAATTTCATTTATCGAGTATGTGGTAAATTACCATTTATACGGATGAACTTGTAAATTTTTCGCCGACTGACTTCATCTAAAATTGAATGGAAATATACAATTGAGCTAAGCCACTATATATACCCAATTTGTTCCAAAATAATCATTGAACTTTTTGAATCGTCGTGCTCACCAGATAAGCAATTAAAAAATCATTTTTATTGAAGCCCGGAAATATGGATATTAATGAAATTCTCTAAAGAATTGGATGATTACAATGCCTTCTCGAATGCAAGAAATAAATGCACTAAATGTAATATACATACTTTCTGCAACTTTGTTTACTTTCGCATACATATTTTCAGAATAAAAATATTAATTATAAAAGAAAATTACAAATTGAACGAAAGGATGGCAAAATTGTATAAAACATTTAATATTCAAATTTATGAAAGTTGATCCTTTTGACTGGGAAAATTATTTCTATGGATAATTTATTCATTTAATTAAAGGATTTGTTTATTACTCCGATAAATAAATATACATAATTATTTTAAATTTAACCCCCCCCCCGCCGCTAAATGCATTCATCTTATCGCTATGCATTTTTAGAAATCAAAATTTAGAAAATAAATAAAACTTCAAAATGATTGACAGTCTTGAATGGAGTCTGAAAGGATATATCCGAGTGCAAAGGGTTAAGAAATCTCATAACTGGAATCAAACATAGAAATTTATAGCATCGCTAAAACCAATAAGCTCCCAAAATTGTTCAAGGGAAAACTAGTGAAGTTCATAAAGATTTAAAGAATTCTCTGGACAGAAAAGCGATTGGTCAGATACTTCCGACTAGCATTTAAAATTAACAGTTCAGGGACCCAATAAAATCTTTGCATCTGTTGAAATGATTTAAACTGATTATAAAATATTATGTTGAGCAATGCAAGCATCGAGATGCAAAAAAACTGTACAAATTCAATTAACTCTTTAACGTAGGATCCCCCCCCCCCGCCCTTCAAATTCTTCTAATATGAGGACATTTGATTTGAGATATTCATTTCAATTCATGTAAAGACTGAAAAGGTCATCCGAGATTTAAGCATATCGAAATGAATTTATCTTTTTAATTAATGGATACTTAAAATTAAATACTGAAAATACCTGTACTTTATTAAATGAATCAATATGTACACGTTCATTTTATGCGAAGGTATAAAAATCCATTCTCTTTCTCTGCAGACTATCTTTAGAAGTTCAGATAAATGCTTTTACCATGAGAAAATTTCATTTCATTATTTTCAGGATTTCCGAAAAAATATGAATATTTTCCCAGATCTACTTATAAAATGTTATTATAAACTTTATAATTATTTTCATCATATTTGTAAATTATCGACTTGAGTTTCAGTTACAAAACTCAAAATTAAAAATTCTCACTGTTGAACATTACAAAAAATAAATATTCAGAACTTTAGAATGGTACAGTAATTTCAAAAATTTAAAATATTTTGCGATAAACTATAGTTCTCTTATTTCATTGACTCGCTTTCTACCAAGATTCTTGTATGATAATCGGACCATCTAATTAGATGACCCCAATCTTTTCTTATAGTAGAAAAGGGAAAATCTAATTGGATGATTCCATACAATTAAATAGACGGCGCGAACCACAGATGAGTCACAGAGCGATCAAAGAGTTAAATGAAAATCTATATACCCTGGAAATGAAAAAACAAATAATTTTTTTAATCATTTCAATACGATAAACAAAAGTGTGCAGTACCATTTAATGCTCAGTTTCATTTGTTAGTCGCCGAATAAAATAGAAGCTACGATTTTAAATATTTGTGACGAAAAATAAAATATTTTGTTATTCGTTTCCATACTTGATTCAATTTGTTTGATAAAAATACATTTTTTTCATGAAATTTTCCAATAAAAATTTTCTTCACTTTTTACTTAACTTCACATAAAGTGCGAAATTGTTTTTAAAAAAACGTGATAATCTAAGTTTAGATATTAATTGAAGTATAATTTTAGATTATTATAATACAATTTTTTTCCTTAATCAAGAACTATAGCATCACATTTAGTTTTTTCGTTGCCACACTGAAAATAAATCATTAAGAAATTAGAGAATTGATTATTCAATTCTTGCTCACATGATGAAGATGAAAGTAGTTAAGCCATTTTTGTCAACCACTGAGATGCGACAGAACAAAAAAAAGGACAATTATTTGATTATATGCGCAGTTCCTTTGTTCACAATATGCAAGATCATGTTTGATACGATTAATGTAAAAGTAGCGAAAAATCAGTTAGAGAATTTAAATTTATAGATTTTATTTCACTGCTACTCATAAATTAATGATCTTCGTTAGTTTTTCACCTTATAAAACCTTTTCTTGATTATTTTTTTTACGATTTTTAGAATTCTCTATTTTAAGCTAAATCTTCATAGCAAAATATTTTACGAACGGCGGATAAAAATTGAATGAAGTAAATTTGAATAACTGGCGAAAAATTTGTCACTGGTAACCCACTACTAGTGATGTTTTTTAATGGATTTAAAATGAAAGACTAATTGATTTGACGTCTTTTTAATGACATTAAAAAAAACGTCAAAATCCATTAGTGTCTCCATTTCCATGCAATATCCAATAATTTAATATGAATGTTTAATTTCAGTTTGTAATCGAAACCCTGATATATTTATATAAAGTTAAAAATTTAAAAAAAAATCCGTTGACAATTTCTGATGACATAGGTGCTTCAAAAAATATATTCGAGAAAGGTGGTAGTGCAATCAGTAGCTACAATAACAAGGTTCGAAAATTGGAGACACTGCAATCCTAAACCAAGATTGCAAAAATTCGAAAAAAAAAATTCTGCCAAATATGAAATTTTAGATATGGCACAAGCTTGGAACAAATTTTTAAAAGCTGAATTTCATAAAATAATGAATTGTGTCGAATATAAAAACGGAGAAGTAAGTACTAAATGAACAATAAATTAATAAATTTATTTAGTGTTCGAGATTAAAAATATTGTAGAATTTTTTTTTACATCAAATTAATTGCTCTCAAAAATAAAGAAAAAATTGGATTCAGAAAGGCTGAAATTGCATTTTCTGCTTTTGAAAGTAAAATAATTCCATCTGTTGCCAACTTCAAATGATGCACACATTGTGGAAGTTCTCCCTTACGGAAAGGTGATAATTCAATCACGATCTCCAACGATACAGGGTTCGAAAATGGAAGGCAGCGCAATTCCAAACCTATCAGCAAGAATTGCCACAATTTTTGCACTACATTAGAATTAATGCAATCCCGAATCATGCTGCAATTTTTTGCTGAAAATGAAATCACAATTAAAGTTTAAGCCATTTTAATCTTGATCGTTTTACTGCATCTTTATTTGGCATCACTTTAAGTTCAATTGATTATCTCTATCGGTATTTCTTCCCTCAGAGTTTGAATTATAACCCAGAGTTAAAAACAAAATAAAACTATGCACCCTTACGATTCGACACAAGCGATAATTTGATTACATGAACGTTTTAAAAAAATTAAGGGCTGCTTCGGAATGAACTTCGCACTTTTGAGCCATGATCAGATGGCGAAAGCGTCTGAGTTATCATTCTTTTCTTCTAAACTTATGCGCCACACCAACAAGAATTTGATTAAACCTGCACACTAATGCGTAAATCGTTCATCTTTCAAAGATGTAAACTATTTATTTCTCATTGATATTATTGAATAATTTGCTAGAATCAGAGCAAAACATCATTAGCTGCAGGCTGTGAAGATACAATAAGAAATAAAACATTGAAATTAAATTTCCCACTTCAGCTATTTAAGTAGTTTATAATTTAATGCTTATGAGTACTTTTGAAACAAGTTGAAATTCAAGTTTATGTATATATAAAACTAAAATATAATTCAATTCTATATCAATACACAGAAATTTGAAGCAGACTTCATCATAGCAAAAATACAATTTGTCTTAAAATATGAATGCACAAAAGCAGTTTAAAAACGACAATAAAAATCTTAAATCGACAATTTTTAGGCTAAAAATTGCGGCATAAGGTTTTATAAATATTCATCATTAAATAAATGTACAATTATTTTATTTAAAATTAAAATTACTATAGTAATATTAAAAATTGCAGTACATATATAAATGCAAAAAACTAACGAAATACAGTAATTTTATTCTATATAAACACTACAAATCATATTTGATATATTCAAAACTTTAACTAGAATTTATTAATTTTTTTAAGCTGGAGACACCGCACAGTTATAAAGCCGTCGAGTACAGTTAAGGCTTTGAGTCCACAATAATCGCAAACTATGAATGATTCAGAAACATTTAGAAAAACGTTCAAGAGAAAATTTGAATTTTTATTTTGAAGCTGAATAATCAGCAAAATATAGAAATTATATAAAAATGATCCAAGCCTGAAATCGAAAAAGCTGATCTTCACAAAATAATGATTTTTGCCAAATAAAAAGACTGAGAAGTAAAAATAAGTATGAATTAAATAAACAAAATAAATTTATACAACAAAAGCTTGACATTAAAAATATAGAATTATTACATAAAAAATTAATCGATCTTAAGGACGATAAATTTCGCTCCTAAAAAACACCGAAATCCGCTTTTCAACGAAAATGGTCATATTCGATGACGGAAAATCAACTTACCTAAAAACGGACGTTTAAAACAAAGAGAATACGACGATTCCTCAAACACCAGGGCGAATACAAATTCTAACTGATGCTTTTTACCTTTCTGCCATACGCAGATGAGAAG
>JAPMOR010068986.1:133145-147769 GCA_026543865.1 Argiope aurantia | reverse complement strand
TTTCCTTATTATTATTAACGCGTATCTTGATGAAATGAAATGCATCTTGATATGGCGAAATGTTTTGCGAAAGTACGCTAAATGATTAAAATTTATCGTCTGATGACATACCGCAAACTCTTGAGAGCCAAAATATAACAGAAGACCACAGCAACAACGATTATTTTTGGGAAACAATGTAGTCAATAAAACTGTATAGTCAAGTCATGTGACTAACGATTGTTGATGCGTATTTTGATGGAATAAAATGCAGCTTAATATGACTTTTTTTTGTGAAAGTGGGATAAAGTACCAAAGAAATTATCCTCTGATGATGCACATTCAACTATTCCGAGGCAGAATATATCAGTGCTACTAGAAGACTAACGCATCAATGATTATTTTCCGGAAACAATATAGCTAATGAAATAATACAGTCAAGTCATGTGACTAACGTAGCGACACATATCAATATCAGAAATGAATCGTATTTCTGAGAAACATTTTAAAAATAATTATTTTGAAGGTAAATTTCACTTGTAATACGAAACCATAATTTGATTCCATAACAACAAATTTAAAATCCAATTCATCAATTGAATTCTTCTGAATCACCAAGAAAATCAATCATCAGTCTGTTTTATTTATCGATATTCGCATATATGCCGATGAAAAAAAAATAAACATATGCTTTCAAAATAAAAGACAAAGAAAGCTGTTTTCTTTTAATAGTAAAACTCCATGCAACTTGTCATTCAAACTCAATTTCACCCTTTAATGGCAAAATAAATACTCGAGAAATATTTTCATAAAGATGATGGAATGTATTCTGAAATTTTGAGAAGCTTGAGGCAAGAAAAAAGAAGCAAACAGAAATTTTATACCAAGTAGAATGCTTCTCACTACTCAATTTAAAGCGACAACACTTAGCGATCTAGTTTCTATAATGGCGGACATGAGTCCCACTAATATACTCAAGGGAAAACATGAAGTGTTTTTTTCCCTTGTCCCAGGTGTAATAAAAACTTGTTTCTTCTTTGAGATCTTTTGTAAAGAAGGTTGAAAAATAAAAGTAGTTTTCTTTTTGTCAGGAAACGTTTCGTTGAAATTTGTTTCCTCTTAGTATCTTGTTACATTGTGAAGTAAGAGGGGATAGGGGCATATTGTTTCGATAGTGATGACAAGGATCTTCGATTTTCTTTATGTTTTTTGGATGATTTTTTTTTCAGAACTGAAGTTCCACTTTTTAAGGGAGAGTTCTAAAAGATTTCTTTTTTAGAAAATATTGTTACTAAATATAATTATTTTTCAATTGATGAAATATTACTTATTTAATTAATTGCGTTATTATTAGTAATTTTCTGTTGCTTTTTTTATGAAAATATTTGTTATTTAAGAAAAGAAATTGCTTACAAATTAATGCCAAAATAAAAATTAACATGTTCAATTCTTTTTATTTCTTGTTTTAAATTAAGTTCGAAATACTTAAGATTGGACTTTATTACTTAAATTATAAACGGAATGGTTCAGTTCAGTTATATTAATGTCTCGTATTCTAAACCAACACCATGGTTATTTTAGAACTGGTCTCACAATTCTGAATCGCGTTCAGACGACAGAGACGACATCTGATCTGGCATCCGCCTCTCGAAGCTTCCCTTTCACACCAGCGGGAGAACGTTTCGCCAAGACAGATTTAACGTGCACCAAACCCAATTACAGGAGTGATCTTCGGTGGAATCGGGTCTCGAGCCTGAAATCTACCGGTTGCGAAGTTGAGACCTTACCACCAGGCCACCACGGCCCTTAACGGAATGGAGTACATACATACACATTATTCAACACTACATTTTGCTTTGCCATTATTTTAATCCATGTATAGGTGCGGCAAGATAACTCATTTCCAGAAAAATAAAATTATCAATAATACGTCTTTTTTTTCTTTGAAAAATAAAAAGATGAAATTTTTTTTTTCTTATAATTTCAGAACAAAAAACAAAATATGACACAAGTGAGGATGTCAAAATAAAATGATATACATAACTTGGAATTATAATTCCATTTATAATAAATAAAAAATATTCTTAATTCATAAAAATTAAAAATATTTTAAATGGAATTTTATGATTTTTTTTCCTGATTATATATAACTGCTTTATTATCTCTATAAGAAAGTTATCAGAACTTTGCAGTTTTAGAGCTATTTTTCTTTTCTTTTTTTGAATTCTGAACTTTTTGTGATATTTTTCTAGTTTTTTAGTACATTAATGCGCCACAGAAACGTTTATTTTTTATTAAAGGAAATTTCGGTGTTCAAAATATTTCATAGCTTTTTATTATCATTAAATTTATGACTAAATGGAGAATTTTATATAAAATTATAATATAAATAAAATTAATCAATAAAATGGTAATAAAGTTTTGGAAATGATAAAACATTCCATCATTTGACGAAAACAATTGTACAAAATTTCAGAATTCTAGACTATTAAGAAAACATTCCGTTAATTAGTAACTGTAAATTAAATTAATCTTTTCAAAAAATCTATTATTCATATTTGAAATCTTGGATAAAGCAAAATAAAAGGCGCGAAAGCTGAATTTATCAACAAAAAACAAAAATCGATTTACAACATAAAACTTCAGTTTTTAAAAAAATATTAATAATTCATTTGCTTATAAAGAATGTTCTCATGAAAGAATGTACATAACATTTTTAAAAATACTTAGTTAAGCGCAGTTTCTTTTTTTTAAAAAGCATTTTACATTAATTTTACAAATTAGGAATTTCTTATGGTTGCTATAAATAGTTTCTACCTATATGGGGAGCATTGAGCTTAAGGCCATTCAAAATAATGAAACAAATTAATTCCCCCAATTTAAAAGAATTACGTTTATTAGTTATTTTGATAGCTACTATCATACTTTCATTGGAATTAATGATCTACATACACTCTTGCTTTAGTTTTGTTGTCAGAGCTATGAAAAAAAGTTTTAAAAAATACTTGAGCATTACTTATTGGCTTTGTTATACCAAATTTACGAGCAATTTAAATCATTGAGAAGATTTTGCTCCTTTTTAGAATGATTTATGCTTCCAATTAGCCTGCTTATTTCCGTTTCTTTACTTAATACTTTGGCTACTCGTAGAATATTTTTATTTATTGCATTCACTTAGTATAAAGAAAAATAAATAAATTTGTTCCACGGATTTTGAAGACAATGAAATTTTTCTGCTGTAAATAAAGGCACTAATTATATTTAAAAACCGGAAGCTGAAATTAAAAGATTTTATTGATTTCTTTAACTTAATTAGTTTCGTATTTTTGGTGATTCAATAAACACATATATTTGTTTGCATCCTGTAATCGAGATAACATATGAAAGTGTGTATATCCGCAAAAAAAGAATAAAAAGCTTGATAAAATTAACCTATTACAATATTTCCTTCATGATATAAAAATCTTCAATAGATCATCGTTAGTAAACAGCTAAATATTACAATAAATATATAATATTTCCTAGCTGCAATGTTAATATCATTGCTGAAAAGAAAAAAAATAAATGTATTCTTAAAGGAAACTGAATGATTCCCCTATTATTAACTCTATATTCGCGACGAAGTACAAGAATACAATTTCTGAAGTACAAGAATTATGGTGATAACTCTACATAGAGATCCAGGGAGTCTTCTAGAAAATTCCATATTATATTAGGAGACTGAATATGACAACAGACACACACTAAAACCCGATTCTCCCTTTGAAATATTGTCGCAATACAAGTGAAGTGCCGAGCACTATTGTAATGTAATTGTCATTTGATGAACGATTCGCTCTTTGCATGCTCGCAACGGCTTCGTTTATAATGTCATTCTATACACATTGTCAGAGGTTTGACATTTAGTTTTCGTTTCTTTTGTGGGATAAAAGCAGGGCCATCCGTTATTGGAGGCATTTCATCTCTCATTCCATGGTTGATTTCCATAACACAATTTATGGCACAGGTTTCTGTAAACAATATACCAAGCATTATCGAAAAACCTCAGATTTACAAAATTTTCGATTTGTCTATTGAAAGCACTATATCTCAAATGTCATATATATGTCAAAACTTCTCCAAATTCTTCTTTGTAAAGCAAATTGAATATTTAGGAACTATAAATATTTGAAAAAATATAATTATTAATATTCTTCAAAAACTGACAAAATTTTGTCCAGAGCAATTATGATGTAGACAGATAGACAAGTATGTCACTGTCAATTTTCTAAATTACATTAAAGTTAAGAAGGAATGCACCACAAACTTTTGAGTAGTGATCAAATGATGAAAATAACGCCTGAATGGTTATCTTTTAATTATATGTCTATGTCATATAAGCAGCAATGAATTTGATTCCGTAAAATTTTATGAGCATGAAGCAAAATCCAGAAGAATTTTTTTCAATGAATTTGGGTTTGATCCAGAAAAACTCCACTCATGCCGATATTTTATTTCAATTTCAATATGACATAGAAAGTATAAAATAAACAGAATTTTTCTTCATACAAAATATATGTGTGCAATAGAAATTTAATTTAAATTTTTCAACTGCAGAACACATTTAAATTCAACTTTTGTAATTAGGAATAAAGATTTTTTTAGATAATTGAATATGTTTAGTTGTAATAGAACTGGCTATATATATTCATTATCTAATAAAAGTGTACATATTTAACTATCTAATAAAAGTGTACATATTTAACTATCTAATTTTGTACATATTAAATTATCTTTTTATCTAGTGTTAACTAACGTAATTTCCTATGTATGTTTTATATGAGAAAAATACAACAATGTCCAAACGAAATAAAATGTTCAATTTTAATAAAAATAAAAAATTAACTTACACTTGATTTCTCAAGAAAACATTTTTATAAATTTACTTTTAAACACTATTATCCCTCTGTCTTTCATAACATATTCATCTTAAACTTAATTAAATCTCAGACATTAGAAAAGATTGGCCATATTTTTTACTTTATAAGATCATTAATATATATAACTTCTACCACAGAAATCGATCAGTCTTGAAGAAAAATCACGGCAGGACTGCAGACATATGACTTCATTCCCAGGGAAAAAAAAACAATCATTTCCAAGAAAAGATTCACAAAACGATCATTCATATTTGAACCTGAGCTACAGCTACGCCTAACAATTATTCCCAAGGGACCTTAAAAGACAAAGTTAGGAAAGACTGTAATCTCCAGAGACTGAACTCTTCTCAACTGCCAAGGATTTGATGGATGACACGGGCACTCAATCAAAAATGATGGATTAAAATATGGCATGTATGCTTGCCCCCTTTAATAAACTGGGCCTCTTAATCTGTCTTCACGCCCACTGCAAACCGTGATTGCCGGATGGAAGATAATCGGAGGTTATGTACGATGGTTAAGTAAAGTTATGTATGCAGACCCTAGATGGATGGTTAAGGAGAACGCTCAAAATTCTCAGCTGTCTTTACTTGATATATCCATAAAGTATAAATCTTTATTCGTCGCTTACTCTCCAAGGTTGAGTTATTGTGTAACTGATATACTGAGACAGTTAAACATATATTTCATGCTAAAAGTGCTAAATTAGGCAATAAATGATAGGAGGTATAATTTTCTCTGAATTATGGTACTTTACTCAAATATTAAAATGATGTTTGCAGATTCATATTGTGAAACGTTACATTAAATAAATGAGTGATATAAGATTAAGAAGATTTAATCATTCATGCATTTGTCTACAGTTACAAACTTTGATTTCTGCATGAATTCGTAACAAGAATGAATGTGCAAATCAAAGTGTTAGTTTATCTCATATTGTAATGTGATTGTTTAGTTATTGTGTTAGTTTATTTCATATTGTACAAGGGGTGTTCAAATGAAAAGGTACGAAACGGCACTGTTGGTATAAATGAATACTTTATTAAAAGTATAAATCATAGGCCTCAGTACAACGATCCCATTGATTGACGAGCCGGAGAATTCCTTGTTCTCAGAATTCCTGTGCCATGACGAGACCCATTCCCATTACGAGCTGCAGCACTTCCCTTTAAGATATTTTTTCAGGAGACCAAACACATGAAAATCACAGGGCGATATGTACGCGCTGTAGGGTGGATGGTCAAGCCACTTGAACTTGGCCGGTTCCGCGTGTGTGACCCTGGAGACGTTTGGATGCGTGTTATCATGGAGCAGAACCGCACCTTCGTGAATAGCCCCGGTCTTATGTTCCTGATGGACCTGCTTAGTCTTCGGAGTGTCACACAGTACACATCGAAGTTAATGGTTCTAAAATCGAGGGGTTGAACAAGCAGGAGATCTTGGACTTCGAAGGAGACAGTGAGCAATATCTTGCCTACTGATTCCACGGCTTTGAATGTTTTAGGGGAAGCTGATTACGTACGTTTTCATTGCATGCTGTCCCGCTTTGTCTCTGGCTTGTAGTAATGGCACCAGCTCTCATCACCTGTGAAGATCCACTCCAGGAAAGCGGGGTCTTCATGATACCTAAGCAGATGTTGAAGTGCTAGCCCTATACGCAGTTCCTTGTGCTGGTCGGTTAGCTGCTTCGTAACCCACTGCTCGCACACCTTCCGATAACGCAACCTGTCGTGAACAATTTTCCAGAATGTTCCAACGCTTTGGACGGCGCTCTTTATAAGAGCTTCTGCTCCCACTTGCTCATGCGGGCACCCGCGCATGCTCCGATCTACGCCGGAGACTCCAATCGAATCCCTAGATGTCTCGCTAACGTTCTCCCATAGCGGTATAGACTTATATGTTAACGATTACGTTGTTACAACGTTTCGTACTTTTTCATTTGAACACCCCTTTCTTTCTTTCTTTCGCCACACAGAATATCCCCGAACTTGGAATCTCTAGGATTCCCTGTCGGTTGAAAGGATATACGTGGGAGTATTTATGAAGAAAAAAAAATTAGTTTACATATACAATGCACAGAAAAAGTAACTATATAGAAAATTATATTGATGAAGAAGGTGTTCGGTGGGGAGTATGAGTAAATGAAATCTATTGAAGTTAATATATTCAGGAGAAGAACTTGGTAGAGAAATGAAAGGAAAATTTATACAGGGCTTGGGTCTGGAGAAATCAATTCCTCGTTCTCTTGAAGTAACCGCACAAGATTTCTAATTTTGACCTTGGACATCTTGTTTCTCATAACGTTGGTTCATCAGATATTTTCTAGGTCGTGGTCGGGTGTTTTGAAATGAAAAGATGTAGGCAGCTAGTGGCATAATGAAGAGGATCGTCTACTTCACCGCAGCCACATTGATCCGATCCTTTAATATTGAATCGCTTGAAATTTGAAGGGAAAGGTTCATAGCCAGTTGTAAAGATAATGTCAAGCCTGTTCCAAGATGATGGGTTAAAGGACACTTTGGAGATGATTTGATAGATGTTTCTGCCAGTTGAGCCACTGTCCCATTCTTCTTGCCATGGCTGTAGGCTCAATTTATTTGAACACCCCTTGTATGTAACGTTTTCAGTTAGTTTATTTCATTCTGTAATATCTTTTGTTAATTCATCATATATTCACAGTTTCTTCAACAATTCTCCCATCTTCTGAATAAAGTTAAAAATGCCAACTCTAAAGTGCAAAAGATTATATGACGTTTTCAATCTTATTACGTGGAGCATAACTAGCCAATTCCATGCGTCGAGGGCAGTATGAAGTTTAGTTATGGCATATTCTATGTAGAAAGCCGAGGTAATATTCTAGATAGAATTCTAACCTCGTTCCTAAACATGGAAAAAAATACGTTGCTATCCTGAAGCATTTTCAGAGGAAGCATACGAAAATTTGTAAGAGATTTAGAGAGAATATCATGTCCAAATTTGTTGCTAAAATGTACTTTAATCTAACGTAGCTCTTGAAGTATACATCAGCCAATCCAACGGCAGCTAGCAGTTTGTTATTAAAAATCAAGGCCTATCATTTTTTTTTAATTCAGATGGCTTGGATGTAGTTAGTATATAGAATCCATCACTTTCATTCGTTACGCTTTTCAGCCACGTCAAGTTTTAATTAATCAGGAGGCAAATTCCTAAGTCCCCACATAAATGTAGATATCTAAGAATGAAGTGCTGACTGAAATATCATTGTCAACATGATAATTATTATATTAGAAAAGAGTACAAAATTGACAAAGTTTTTTTTATCCAAACAAAGCATTAATATTAAAACCAAATTAACCAGATACGATTATTTAGAATCAATAACCAATATCTTAAATTTCAAACAATAAACATAAAGCTCTTGTTTCTGCATACTCATAATTTGTGATCATTGAAGAATCATGAAAATATAGACTAAAGGGAATATTTTTTCTGAATGAGTGCAGCGTTAGGAAGCATGGAAGTGTTCGTTAGTCAATAGTTCGTAAATTTCTAAAATAGCAATTTTATATTCATTATTAATTTGTTTGACAGACTTTCAGTATCTATACTATATTCTCCTTCCGTTAGACATTCTGATATTAGTTTTATGTTCATGTATGTTACTACTTTCTCTATGTAGTTTTCAATTTAAGTCTCGACTCCAGAGTTGAATAGTTTACTATTATTATATTTTATATATAAATATTATTTAAAATTTTATATTAAATAGCATTATTTTAATTTTTATATAAAAATTGTTTACGATCCTCATATTTTATTTTAGTCTATAGAGTCTATTAGAACTGCAGTCTATTTAGAACTATAATTTATACCTTATTTATTTATTATTTATATATTATATATACCTTATTATTTATACTTCCCGCATTCTGGCGATGATTGTAATCTTTCAATAAATAAATAATGGTTCCCTCCTCGGCGACTTTCAAGATCTTATACCTTTTGGGTAGGCGGGTCGTCGTAAGACAAACTATATTTAGAATGCGATAACAGTGAATCATCACAGTATTTGTTCATTGCAGCAATGTTGCAAGAAGTATCCATCATTAAGAATTCATTATTACGATTCTTAATAATGGATTCTTTATTCTTTATTCATTTAAAATTGATATTTTTTTCACAATTATATATCAGTACCTCTAAGTTTCTTAGCCATTTTTTACCTTTGCTCGTAATACTAATATTTGTATAATAATACATTTTTTTGTATTCTACTGGAATTAATATAGAAAATTAAGCTTAAATTTATTTTTTAAAATATAGACGATACACATGTGTGAAATAATATGCTTATGAGAGTTATTAATAAATGGTAGGCAAAACATACAAATAATGATCAAAGGTATATAATTTTCTAAAAAAATAATGTAGAAGAATATTTAGCCTTATTATTGGTAATAAAAGTGTACAACAGATACGCGTAATTGATATTTTAATGAAATTAATTTATTTTTATTATTTCAAAAACATTCAAGAAATGTGTTTAGCCAGAATGTTCCAAAATATTCATCACTATTCTTTTTTTATTTTGTATATTTACCATTATAAGGAATGCAATATAACTATAATGGTAATGCATCCTTTTATGCTTTCCACTGGAATTTCTATATAATTTATATTTATTTCCCTTCCTGAAATCAAAAATTCATTCTTTGGGAAAAAGAATAATGTTTCAATAACAATGTAGATAAATGTATTCCACAGAGTGATAAAAATAAAAGTTGAAATATTTGTTCATGTAAGGCTAGTTTTTCTAAAGTAAATTCCGTATTATAAATAAATATTATTATAAATACATATTATTCCGTATTATAAATACATATAAATACATATTATTATATTATTAAAAATCGCCAAATAATGTAGAATTCCGCCAAATTTCTTACGCCAAATTCTTGTTTGGTATACAATTGGCGGCATTTGAGCCCGGCTAACGGAAAAGTACCTTATTTTTTTTTTGACATCATGGAAATTTTTAAATATTGTGTTTTAATTTATTATATTAAAATAAAAATATAAAAGTGAGCATTAAAGTATTTCCGACTACAGATTACCACTGATAATATGCCCATTAACATGATTATAACAATATATTTTAGAATTTTAACAGAAAGAATGGTGTGTTCAACTTAGGGAGATCTGAAATAATAGTGATGAAGGCATTAACTTTTGAATTTGCAACATGAGCATGAAATATTACAAATAATGATAAAAGATTATAATATATTAGAGAAAACTTTGAAATAAAATTCTTCAAAATATTTGAAAACTATCTTTAGGCAATATTTTTCCTTTCGTAGTTCGTTCTTTATACTACAATCAAACAATTTCGCAAATTAAAAAGACATTTCAGCACATGTTTCAGCATCTAATTCAAAATTTTAGATCGGATTTTTCTGCTTTTACGCTTTAAAGCTTCTAACATTTAATTTTAATGCTTAGTCAAAAGCGGAAGCCTCTTTTACACTAAGACAAATAAAGCAAACTTGCTCTGTTCTGTTTGTTTTTGGAATTAAAGAGTTTCAGAATGAAAAGCATTGTTAACAATAAGGATAAAAAAAGGAGAAGGAAATAGTTCTCTATTAAATTTAAAGGCCGACAACGTTCTTGCGATACATTCTTGGAATTTTCCCCTAAAACAAATAGAAATATCAGTATGCTTTTAAATATGGATTTCCCAAAACGTGGAATAGGAAATGAAAAGAACCAACTTTTGCATCTGTATTTCAATATCGTTTACTAGAAGGAAATATTAAGAAGCTTATTCTATATTTATTTCAGGCTTCTTATTAAAAATCTCCTCCAATAAAAACTTTAGTATTTCCGTTTCATAATCCTGATTTATTATGAGAATGCATTTTATGAATGCTTATTAACAAGAGAGTAACTGCAACAGCTGAGGAGTTCTTTAATAAACGATTGAAGATTTTCATTTAGCTCACATTTTAGAGTCACATGCTGTATAACATAAACTCTGACGTAAATTCAACCATTATATATAATGTCTAAGCAAAATATTAAGGATACGTTTTGTTTTAATTTTCCAGTGCAAGCGCGAAAGCAAAATATATGCCAGAGAAGAATTTTGTTTTATACATTTTTACCACAAGGTTTTAAGAAAGTGTAACCTAGGCTGTTCGTCAAATATGTGAATTGGCTTTTATATCTAAATTTCAGGCACCTTTTTTACAAGCTTGTAATACAAATTATTGTTTTAATAATTTGATACAAAGTGACTTGAATATGCATACTAGATACAAAAGTATAATTTATGTAAGTTAAAAGTATAATTTATGTAAAGCGCACATACTCCTAATTTTTAAATATAAAAATGTTAGGTTTGTTTCTTAAATATATGCACTGATGTATTTCAGCCCAGTTTTGATTTATGGCGAAAGCCGAATATGAGATAAACAATGTTAGCAAAAATAAGCAATTTTATTTTTGAAAAAATTATTGCATTAAAAAGGAAAATAGGGTGTTTTTTATGTATGTAAGATGGTTTAAAATTTTATGAATATTCAAATATATAAAGGAAAATTCCCATGATTTATAAAATATATTTTATCAAATTACGCGATTGTTAGGGGATTAATACTACCTACTAAATTTTGATACTGCGATTCGAAATTATGATTCTCTTGACCTAAACCGTTGTTTATCTGTTTAATTCTAGATTTCCTACAGGTCTTTGAATTATAAAGTACTGGTCTTATAAATTCAAGTTATTGATGCACCGTTGAAATTGCATCATGCTACAATAAATTCGGAATATACTATTGATTTTCAGTTACTTGAAAAACTGAAGAATATAGACGATTTTAATTTTTACAGATGGTGCTAAATATATTACATTAAGTTTAACACACAAAATTCAAACCAAAGGCAAATGAGAAAAGATGAATACATGCATAGACAACAACACATAAACGCGCAAGCGGACACGCACACACACCACACATACGTGCTACCAAAGTAAAAATCCACAGACTCACAATATGCTCATTTACATTAAAAAGCTCAAAGAATTCTTAACAGCTTCCCTTAAGAATTATTCTTTTAGAAAAATTGTCAAAAAAATCTTATTTTTTTTTATTCCATTTTTAAATAAAAGGGAACGAAACAAAGTCCAATAAACGGGATTTAAGTTACTTTTTAAAAAAATTTCAGGTGTGAAAACGTATAGTTTTATCATTAATGCACTCTCCCTAATTACCTCGAGCAGAAGAAAATATTATTCCACTATATTTAAAGTACACGTCTTCATAGATACTATCTGAAAAATAATCAGCACCAAATTTTCTTTCAAACGCAATCTTCGTTTTTATCACTCTTTTTCAACGCAAGTATCATTTATCCGGCAGTCGCCACAAAGACTTTCAAGCAAAACACGTGTCCATCCAATCCCATCATCCAAAATTGTTTGTAAACTTCCAATCAAATCATAATATTTTTTGAGATTCAGGCCGAAGAAAAAGATGATTTAAAAAAATCATATTGACAAATCATTCAAAACCCGAATTTTCTCGTGATGATAATGAATTGCAATTTATAGGAAACAAAGACAATTCGGGATAATTTGGAAAGCTTTTAATATATGATTCAAACCAATCGAAAATTCTACTTCGATTCACCTAAAGAGTTCTTATTCCTTCAGCATATCCTTATTAGTGTATTTTAATCATTGAATATTTATTTAATTATTCATTCACTGATTTAAGAATACCAAAAATGAATTAACTTAAATGAAATAACATGAAATATGTTTTTAAAATACATGTAGTATTTAAGTAAGAAAGGAGTGAAAATTATTTATAAACGAAACAAAGTAATGCCCATGTTAATAGTACTTGTAAACTTTTAAATAAAATTTCTAAAAGGAAAAAAAATCTTGCATAGTATATACAAAATGCCTAAAGTTTTTTTTTTAATTGATGTGTGGTAACACATATTTTTTTACAAAACTACACTTTTTCCAAAATGTAAAATAATTTTGTAGAAGCTTATTTTTGGAAAAAAAAATATTAAACACATTCTAAATTAATTGTTTTTCTCAGTAACAAACACGTGTAGAAAAAATTATCTAATAATTTTTATTAACATTTAGAATTACTCTGCATACGAAATATTTACCTCTACAGAGAAAATTCAACATCTTAAATAGTATAAAAAATAATACATTCCACTGAATGTCTCAGTAAAATTTTCGTCTTTCAAAACGCGATTTCAACTCGATTTCTCTTCTTCTGTAAGTAACATAAAAATCAGCACATTTAGTCTCCGAATCTTGAATAACGAACCATAAAAAGGCAGGAGGGATCGAAAACCAATTTTCATTTTCAACCATAAAAATAGGAAAAATAAAATTCTCATTTCTGAATTTGAATACGCTTTTCTGTTACAGTAAATAGAAGGATTTTTTTGCTGATGAAGCAGAGATATAAGGGGCACATAAAGACTGAGTTAAAAAGCGAGATTTTAGCTAAAGAAAAAGGAACCAATCTAAGAAAGTAGATATACTAAGCCTATGGAGGAGGACAAAATGAAGTAAAACCTTTCCGAATGTATATATAAATCAGGAAAATGTAAAACAATCAAAATAATTTATAACAGCATCCTTTGGAATCCGCATTTCGTGGCATGATTTTTTTTAAGTTGGAAAACATCAAGGCAATTAAAATTATTAATGAAACCTAAGATTTAAATATTTCGACAGCTATTCATTGTATATATCAATTTGTTTGAAAACGAGAAAGCTGTAAGGATCTTTTTAAATGGCATTTATACTACAATACAAATGAAAATTGGCAAAAATGTTCTATTAAGGTATATCTTCATCGAAATTTCTGTCATTTTTAAGATTGCCTTTTTAATCTCAAGAATGTCTTCCTAAATTTATGGTCGTCACAGAATAAATTCTTCTAACTGCATTTCTTTGTAGTGAATAACTCATCCACGGCACCAGATATTCTTTTGAACAAAATCAATAAGGAAAGAGTACATGTAAGTGACTGTAATTAAAGAAAACAATTTTTAAAAATGCTCTTTCATTAGTAGTTGAAGAGAAAGGCAGTTTTTATTTTAATTATTTTCTAATTTTTAGATTCGAATTTCACAGAATAAATATTTCTAACGGCAATTTTTTGTAATGAAGGAGCTGATTCACTGAATCAGAGATTTTTTTTTTTGAATAAAGCATCAAAGAAACAGTATAAGTCAGTGAATATAATTTAAAAAAAAAACAATTTTTAAAAATATGGCTTTATTAGTATTTGAAAAAAAGGCAGTTTTTATTTTAATTATTTTCTACTTTATAAATTTCAATTTATGTTTTATTAAATGTTATAAAATATTGAATGTATTTTTTTCGCAAATTTACTAGCAGTTAGTAACTTTTTAAAGGAATTAGAATTTAATAAAATATTTCGAAAATACTAATTTAGTACATTGCCACAGAGAAAACAGTAATTCACAATCTTTTAAAACCAACAAATTAAGAAATGAGGGAAAAGTCCGCAATAAAATTCCTTTCCCACAAATATGAAATAAGTCAAATAACATAACGGTATCATAAACTTTTAGAGTAGAATGTTTTGTTTTTGTTTAGTTTTACATTTCACATAAAGAACATAATGCAATTAAGCATTTTTTATATTTCACATTTATACATAAATGCAATAAAGCATT
>JAPMOR010068986.1:94595-133135 GCA_026543865.1 Argiope aurantia | reverse complement strand
ATAAAGCATTTTTTATATTTCACATTTATACATAAATGCAATAAAGCTTGCTAGATTCTTCATAAATATGATGTTTAAATCATTTAAAGCCTTTTGCTCGCCATGAATAACAATTAATATCTAAAGAAATGTTTTTAAAAATTATAGCGTGATTAATTAATTTTGGTTCATTCATAGCGATCATCTCACCATATTTATATTTTCTTTTGTTGTATTAACTGCATTTTTGTTTTCATTTAAATTTAAATATTTTATTTCAGCAACTGTTCGTTATATTATAGCTAAATATAAAATTCCTCTTTTTCTCTATATAAAATTTGCACGTAATTAAATGTATTTGAAATACAATAAAAATGGATCTATCACACAGGATAGAATAAATAATTGTACATAATATAAATGTTTTATTTTACATATTAAGAAAAATAAATATCTTATTTTTTATGGAACCAAAGGAAGCAGTCTCTTCGAAACAATCTTGCAAGCTCCCCAATAAAGGTCTTATTCTCTTACACCTGCTTAAAACTGGAGTTAGGTAGAGCGTATTTGTATGCCATTGGTGAAAAACAATTATGAAATAAAGATCTCTCGTTAAATGAAACATTTTTATGTATCTATAGTGTGAATATGCATTTTCGTGCCTTTTTTCCATCGAATGAAACCGAAATTGGACACAAAACTACATTTGAGGTACTTAACAAATTTCCTTTATTTCTTGCATTGCATTTATAAGTTGCGACATTTTAAGCCATAGAATATGTAGTAAGTCCCTTGACAGATTTGATACAAAATTTTATTAGAGTTTATAGTTTAGGTAGTAAATCAATCTATGTGTCAAATTTCATACATCTAATTTTTCATGTTATCTAGTTCTCTTGTACTCGCACAGAAAAATAGAAAGCACTTCTTCTAAGTGAATTCCTTCAAAAATTTGATAAATCTACAGCAGTCTACAAATCTGCCTTAAAATTATTTGTTAAATTTCATTTATCTAGCTGAAAGCGTTTTTGAATTACAGATGGGCTTACAGACATAATACAGAAAGTGAGGTTTTCGAAATGAGAAAAGTCTGAAACGTCTTGAATTCGATTGTTTTTATCGATTGCCATATTTTCTCTATATATTATATACTAGAAAATAGAAGGAGATTTATTTTATTTTAATTAGCTTAGTTAATTATTATTCAGCTGAATTAACAAATATCAGGTAAAAATCCACAAAATATATGTATGAAATTCCTGTTGCAAGTATTTCTGTTTATAGTAATGTACCGTTCTAAAAGAACTTGAGGGATGTTTCGGACGATCTCGTAATTTTGAATTTGAAAAAGATTGCCCATCACTCCCTTCCCTAAACTTTTGAAATACACAGGGGGTGGACTTTTGGCTCAAGAGGTTAGATTTAACATGCACCAGGCCCACATACGTGAAGTATAATCGGGAATCAATTTTTATACCTGGGCTGCAAGTGCCCACAAACTGTAATCTTATCACCTAGTCGTCACGGCATTTTTGTGTCATAAAATTCAAAGTAAGCTTAAAAGAGAATTTATTTTTAAGCTTGAAAAAATGTGGCAACACTTATTGTCTTTATACAACCTAAATTACTAAAAGTTTTCACACTTTAAAGCTTAAAAAAATTTGGCAAGACTTATTGTGTTTTACAACCTTATATTCTAAAAATTTCCATAACTTGAAACTGATTTCATAAACGATATAATCAAAATTTTATATGCTTTTCATAATTCTTTTCTTAGAAATTAAATCGCCTTTAATTACAATTATTCATCGCCTTCGATTTCTTTTCTGCATTTGGTCAAACTGAATTATAGTATATTAATATCAGAATATTTTTATTACATTAATATTCTTTTCAATATTCTAGCTTTTCATCTGTTAAGAAAGCTTCATTTAATGATTATTTTGAGAGAGGAAATTATGTTTTCACCTTTCATGTTTAGTTCACATACAACATCAGATAGCCTGGTGACTAAACTTTATGTATTTATTTCATTTGAAATTTAGATGGAAAGAAAGATTACAGTATTCGTGCAGTTGATTAAAAAAAATTCAAATTTAACCATGAAAGAATGCTATATAAAATTTCCATTCTGTTACCCAAACACACAAAATGGTTTACTAAATAGTCAAGTCATGATACAATAATGAAAATACTGGAATATTTATTATTGCAACAGATAAATATTTTACTACTTGCTTCTAAACTTTATCATAAAAAAAATCCTTTTTACACTTTGTTATAGTTTCTAAATATGCATTCATGATTACTCTTCCAAGCATCCATTACAACAAATACATTTCTCTTATAAATATTCAAATAATAAGTGTTTCTAGTAACCAGTTCTGAAAAAATTTAAAATCGGCAAGAAGAAAAAAAAAACTTTAAAAGCGGTTTGTAAATGACTACATTTATACTATCGATGAGAACAAATGTATTCAATGTATTTTTAAACATAAAAAAGGAAATTTTGAATAAAATATATTTAAATAATCAGAAAATCTTCAAGGCGTCATTCGATTCCCGAAATAGATTATCATCGCAAAATTTAACGAAGAAAAAGTCATTTTAGATTTTTATTACTACCAAATGCTCTCTTGTTGTTATTACTACTTGTTGTGAAATGGAACAATATTTTCTTCTTTACGAATATACAAATTTTTTTTTCGACCAGAAGCTTTAAAATAAGAAATTTAATAACAATGGTTTTTAAGTATACAAAAATATATTTTATTCACTTCTTTCACATCTTTGGCTTTAATTTAATATTAAATAATTATTCTGAAATCATGAAAAATATGTTTTTTTCCTAATTCACTTGAATGGAAAAATTAATTAAATTAATCAATTATTTCAAAATTATCTCTACAGTTCTATATAGTCATAAAAAATAAACAGATATGACATTGATGAAAATTTGAAATCTTTAGGCCATTTCAGGACAATATTTATTACAAAATTTCTTTTTTATAAATACGAAACAAGTCAAGTTAAAAGAAAGCGGGTAAAAGCGACAAAATGAATGTTTTTCCCTCATAAATTATAAAAGGAAGACAAAAAATGGAAGATTTATAATTTTAGATTTTATTTGTATATTATAAATTACCAAGTGCTACAAATCGGATAAACTGTAAAAAAAAAAAATTATATTTTAATAATAAAAATTTTCTAGAGAAAATTAGCACTATGTTTTAAAAATACATTTTCAGATTAAATTTACTTTGAAATGTTTACATACAAAGATTTTCAAATACACTTTATTTGGAAATGCTTCGAAATTTCTTTTGAATCTCAAACTGCAATAATTGTATTTCATGAATATATAATTTTTTTCTTCAAAATAATCAGAAAATATCTCATGAGAAACTTTAAATTATTATTCTCGGAATGAAAAATATTTATCGTTTTTATTCATTCCAGAAAAAGGTAAAAATATTTTTAAATTGCATTTTCTTTATTTTCCTACATTTTCCTTCATTTTCTTCTTTAAAAAATTATTAAGCATAAAGTGGAATTGTTTTTCGAAAAAAGATTTTGATTTGATATTAAAATTGATTAAATGGCTTGCATTTATTTAAAGCTATTGCTTTTAATGTTAGTTTGTATTTCTAATAACAATAATCATAATTTTTCATATTTAATAATTTTAACTGATACACAACATTGTCTGAGCATATCCTCAATCATGAGTATTTTTTAAATTCTCATGCGTACTCATCATATTTATATTCTTCAATATAAATACTGTAAAAAATCTCCTTATATTATAAAACTTCAAACATCTGAGCCTCTATCAACTGAGTCACACAAGAAAAGAGAACTGCATTTTTCAGTTTTGAAAAAGTCGACGAATGTTTGAAAAAAAGGTTTTCAAAGTTTCTGTTGGAATAAATTTTCGCAATGCAAAAACAGGAAGAAATATGAAAGAAAAATTCTTGCAGGTGATTTTATATTAGATTAGCTTCCCATGTACACCACCTGGTTCGATGGTAATATTTATTGCATTTAATTTAATTAAAATCGCTTATGCATTACTTGAAGTTTATGATTCTTCTAATAAAATATTCACTTAATTAAGTTGAGTCCCATGACATTATAGTGGCATTGTTTGAATAATTTATTTCAAACTGTTTCGCGATAGGAAATTTCTCCGATAATAAGCAAAATTTTTTTATCTTTAGCTATCAATTAAGGAAGGTAATTCAAAAGTTTAAATATTCGATGAGGCAATAAAAATGGCTTGAATTAATTACAACGATGAAACTACGATAGAAAATACAATTACTAGAAATTGCCAAAATTCACGAAAATTTTGAGGGCTAATAAATTCTTATTATTAAAAAGTTATATTTTTAATCTTAAAGTATTTAAAAAGTAGCTTCATAATATTTTCGAAAGTTATGACGGACAAACGTTAAAATATCTCTTAATTTTTAATTAGATGAAATCTTAGTTATAATTTTTTTTAAAAATATCTTCAGGTTGTATATTCTTGACTTTTGAAATATAGTTGCGAAGAAATTAGCAGCTCTAGATCCGATAGTATGTCATAATGAACTCCACACAAGTGTTCGCGTGCTGGAACACACACACACACACGCACGCACGCACGCATGCACACACACACACACACACACACACACACACGTTTCCCACATTTTTTTATAATTAATCTCTAAATTAATTGAGATACACAGGAAAAGTTGATAGGACTCATATGACAGTAGTTTATGGTCATTATTGAAAACATAAATTAATAAAACTTAAGAATGTACAAAGTTTGAGCTTAATACTTACCAGATAATACAGAAAAATTGATATAAAATTATTAAATGTTATTTCAAAAATAATTTGTCGCCTTGGATTTTGCAAACAAAAAGTTTTATAAAATTAACAATTTTTTTTATAAAATATATTTTCTTTTTCGTGGTATGAATAAAATGATGAGTAAAATATCAATAACTGCATCCTTCTGTTGATTAAAAGTAGAATAAAAGCATCAAATGTCGATATTTTGAAAATTTTTAGCACTGTGATGAAATTTTAATACATCTGTTGAAGCCAAAACTAACCACCAAAGCCCACGCAATTGGATCAAAGAATATATATCAATCTCCAATTCGAATTTTTGCATCTTATTTTGTACGTGAAAATTTGAAAGGGAAGATGTTTTGGAAGACGAGAAATACGAAAGCATTTTCCACCTGATATGAATGATATGGTGATTTAGGCCTCAATAATCTCGGAGAGTCGAATGTTACTTAAAAAAACTACATACATCACGAATTTATTTACCTTCATATTCTAAAATATTCAATAAATTCAATTCAATGTCACATGATATCACACAATATTGTAGAATATTGTGCAACATGCTGAAATTAAAAATTCAACCAGACCAAATATCCTGAACCCCTTTTCTTATAAGTTTATTTTCTGTTTATAAATGTATTAATGTATTAAGAATTGAAAGTTTGGAATAAAAAAATGTATAATAAGAATACTAGAACAAAATGAAATAATCAACGTAGTATTTTACAATGACTATTACTCATTGATTCACTCTACATTGAAAATTGCTCATTGATTCTCTTCATTGACTATTGATTCACAGTGTGAAGTCATATATTTAGTGAGACAAAAATCATTTAATAGTTATTCCTCGCTTCAATCATTTAATAGTTATTAGTAATTATTCATCATAATTTTATTATCTTTATGTCCAATAATACTCATTAGAATGAAAACGAATGAAATTATTTATTTTTGTGCTACATAACAAAAACTTAGGGAAAAATAAATTTTTATCTAAATATTTTTTTCTCATTTGAATAACTCAGAGCGTGACAGTAAAACAAGGATTTTTCATTCTATATTTATAATGGATTTATTAGCCTTTTTATTATAAAATTAGTTATCCGTTATGATAAATAAAATGTATGAATTAAACCAATAGTTTTGAAATATGTATTCGAACCCAGATATTAATTAATGATAAGAAAATTCGAGATTAAAAATTATTTTTAATTAAAAGAGAAAAATCATATGGGAAATGACTAACTTAAATTATAAGTAGCTTAACTATATCTAACTTAAATACCATATATATCCTTTGTGCTCTTATATTAATTACAATACGGATAAATTCTCCAAATATGAATTATTTAATTGGGGGGTTTGATAAATACATTAAGTCACAGGTTTAGTTAATACTTTCCTTCCAAAAATATATCGCTAAAAGGTAAAAAAAAAAACTTCATTTTTTCATTATTTGCCATAATCTGTTGCTCTAAGTAGGATATTTCATCTTATTAAGAGATTAAATAAATTCATAGGTCAAATAATTATATAACTTTTTTTTTCTCCAGAAACTTAGAGATACGAAAACTTTAATCAGTATTGTCTTATTTTTTTCATCCCAGCAACTCAATGGTACTTTCTAATGGATATTTCTTCCAAAGGATCATAAGCTTTTCGACTGTTTCGATTTTTATACGGTGGTACTTTTCTGCATACCAGAACTAGAATGAAAAATCTGGTGACCTTTAAGTACTATCCATGAATTTGGGTTTTGAAATAAACTGACTGATTTGCGAAATTGCTCCATCCTAACTTCTTATTTTATTTTCTACTATGTTAGGCAAATATCTTAAGACCATTGCTTGATAAAAATGGTGATCCTTATCATATGCAATACCAGAGCATTTTACTTTCCTTGTTTTCTCTTTTTTAGGAGTAAAATCTTTCTGCTCAATAAACGATTTTACTTTTCAGCACACAAAAAAAACAATGAACTTGCATCTGATAAAGTAACTCAATTTGGTTGACGGATAGAATTGAGTTGAAACAGCTACTTGCATTTTGAGAAGCAGTATTTCCAATTCAGGGGATATTCAAGTTTTCAAAGCTTAGCTGAAAAGGATATATTTTTGAGAGTGAAAACAGAAAATATATTTTAAACTTATTTCTTAGCTTATATGACGTTGGAATTGGTCTGAATTCTAAAATCGTTTTATACGAAATTGTTTTCTTACAATGGAATTTCATTCAAATAAGATTCCCTTTTTCCTTCAAAAATTGGTTATTAAATCTAATACTGATATAAAATATTTATAGATGGAACTAAGATAAAGAGTTATAAATCATTCTTTAAAAGTACTATTTACAATTAAAACTCATAATTGGGTACAGATAAAATCTACATCAACATAAAGTTTTCAAAAATTTAAAGAAGATTCAAATAGAAGATAGTCCGAAACACCGTGGTAATATAATGTCCAATATACATAATTCATTTATTTTGTTATTTTTTAAAAAAAATATTTTCTGTTATAGGAACGATAAAAGGCGCACTTAATTCCAGTAATTAAAACAATGAAAGACATTGTAACAAAATATAGTTTAAGATTTCTTTAAAATTATTTAAATAGGAAAAAAATTATTATGGCAATTTTTTTGTTTAATAGTAAAACACAATTGTTTTTTTTTGTACAAGAGTATGTATTTGCTTAATTTTGACAAGGCTACCATAATTAACTTTCGCGTGTATGGAATATTTTAAAACCTATACTATGGTTCCAACGAAAAGCCACTTCACTAGCATAATACGAGTCATGCACTCTGTGTAAGCAGAAAAAAAGTAATAATTTTTGTCAATAGGTGGCTCGTCTAGGCCAACATCTAAAATGTTTTATCGTTAAAGAAAAAACTAAAACTCACTAATTCAGAAAGCTCTGATGCGGAATCTATGGTTCCAAACAATACAGGAAAAGGAAGATAGTGTCATAAACAGTTTGAAGCCAACAAACAGGAATAAAAGCATGCCACTCTACAGTGATAAATAAATAGATACAGCGTTGCGCATGCTCAGAGTATGAAATGTTATGCATTTCAGAGTTATGCATATGATGTTATGCATATGATGTTTTATGCATATTCTCTGAGTTATGCATTTCGTTTTGAAAACGTAGTTTTCTATCCAACAGTTTGAAATATCCCGTATAAATGAGAAGATGTAACACTTTATACGATCCTTTAGATCAGAAATCGTCTGATATCTATTTTTAAACACAGAACCGCGTCTAAAATCCCATATCCAAAAAATCTCAGAGTGTAAGATCAGATGATATTGAAAGCTATATTGTTTGAAGATAAAGACGCACTAAATGTTCTTGTGTGAAGTAGTGTTTTTAAGAAAGTTTGAACTGAGCAAATGATGAAGCGGGGGGGGGGGGGGGAACCGTTTTGCATACAATTGCTAGTTTGAAGGGCATTTCGCTGTTGTAAACATGCTGACATTTCTTCGTTCAGAATAATCGGCTGTACACAAAAAGAGCAACAAGTCTCGCTATTGTGATTTTGGAAACGAAACATGCAATCCAACTTGGCAACATGTTGTGAATTTGATTCCGTTTACGGAACATGCAATAAGTCATGTGAATGTTTTAAATCTTAGGTATCAGAACAGCGCCATCTACAGACAAATATTGACACTGTTTTTAAGACCTTATATAGTATTAACTTCTGGACAAACGAAATTTAGTTATAACAATACTTCAAGAATCCCCTCGGTAAAAAATATCTGGATGTAAAATCAGAGATAATGGTAATATATTGGTTGAAGACATTGATTTATTTAACGTTCTTATATGAAATGGCGTTTAAAAAAATTTGAACTGAATAAATAATGAAGGGGAGGGATGCACCGTCTTCGATAAAATTGTTATTTTGTGGTGATCTCGTTGTTCTGGAACCCAAAAATGTGAAACATATAGCGATATATGATTCCGCTTACGGAATATGCAATGAATCCTGTTGAAGTTGGTTTTAAATCACTTTATATATTGGTGCAGCGCCATAATCAATTGACAAAAAAGTAACTAATTATTTCATACTTTTTTCAGAGCTCTTCATTAATAACGAAACAAATGAGCTTTAATTATAACAACCTGGTATATAATTTTGAGAAAGCCTTCCTTAATAATCACCTGATACCTAAATAATTCTAGATTCGATAATCTGCTTCAGAGCATTTTTGAATTATTCTTTCACTTTGTGTGGCACATTTTTCAGAATACGGACTAGTCACTAAACATACTCATTCCTTAATAGAAACATCATAATTCATATCTCAGATATTGATTCTATTATTAAGGTTCATAAGCACATTAACAGAACATGCAAACAATAAAATTACATGATTTTATGTCTACCGCAATTTGACGACAAAAGTAATTGGTTGGGGGAATCATACAAAATTACTAATGCAAAAGTGGTTTGATTAAAATTAAATATAATAAATAATCCCTACAAACCAGCTGTTTAAGTTAGGCTGTTATTATTAAATATAACGGAGCATAGTATTAAATTTAATAGGGGAATATCGATATTTACCATATTAATGACTCGTAGATATTGCTTTAGACAGAACTCATTACTTTATCTGCATCATATTTAAGTCAGATCGGCATTAGTATATATAATATTTGAAATAATTACTTATGTTACGAATGATGTGAGTTCTGTAAAATTACTAGTGAAAGATTGCCTATTAACTATAACTATTGCAAGTTCATTAAATAATGTAATATAGTTACATCGCGGAAAAGATTTTACTATATAAATTGAATCAAGATGTCGGAAAGATGCCAAGGTTAATTCATGGGCGGAATTCAGATATCAGAGAGTAATTATATAGGAACAAGCTATTAATCAGTGCAATTTTGAAAGCTTCTGGCTTTAATATAGCTGAATTGCCGCTCCAAAATTTAGTTTGATTAATGTTAGTCCGGAAATTAGTTATTTCAGTTATATCTTAGACTAATAATTCGGAATATGTTATATAATATCAATTTATATATATATATGGGATGGACTTGTTTTCATCAAAATGACGTCACAGTTTAAGTTGTGCGGTCCTGCAAGCGGATTTATTATACGTGCACGTGATATTATTCTACTGCATTTTATTATACTGCACCTGTATCTTTTCTTCTTCTTAATGTTTCCGTTAAATAAATAAGTTATTCATTTTTTTTTTACGCCGTCATTGAAAAAAATATTATAGACAATCCTTCACACACACACACACACACACACACACACACACACGCACGCACGCACGCACGCACACACACGCACACACACACACACACACGCACACACGCAAGCACGCACGCACGCACGCACGCACACACACACACACACACACACACACACACGTTATTGCTATAACCAAATAAATACATTAAGCTAATATTTCAAATTTCTTTTTCCTAAATAATAGTAACCACATTAAAAAAACTACACTTTTTACGAGTTAAGCTATAAAGGTTATTCATACAGTAAACATTAAGTATTTATCTAATGCATAATATATTATACAAGAAAATGTTTTATGTATCAGATTGCCGCCTCGTTTTTATTTTTCCATAGGCGAAATTCACAAGTAGTTTTCAATCGTTTTAAATTTCAACTTGGATTCGAGACTTGAATGAATCATCACATTTTAGCTTTCCCGATTCCGAAAAAATCATTTTTGGAATTATTAATACAAAAATTCCAAATGTATTAAGCAAGATAGATGAAATTTCTTATATTGCCCCAAAATCAAATTTGTATGTTTCTATCAAATGGAGTATGTTTGTTAATGTGCATATGAGAACAATAACCGAAAAAAGCAAAAAGTTGGATGAATTAAATTTGTTACAAAATTTTATTATTAGAAATGCAAATGTAGATTAAGTTTTGAGCCCATTCTCTCAATGAGGTGAATATAAGTCTGTCTGTTTATTCATATGAATAGGAAAGTGATAATTCAAAAACACAACGACTTAAATAAATGAAATTTGTCTTGAAGCTTTGAGGTGTTTGCAATTCAGATTTTTCTTATTATTATGATCTATGATATACAAAACGTGCATCATAAACACACAGAAGTCTTAAGGCGTAAGAGGACGCTATCATGCGGATTTGCAGTGAACTTAAAGGATTTGCTGTTTCTTCCTTATCTATATCTTAATAATGCATTGAATGAACCATACTTTTATAAAGGAAAACGAAAAGATGGCAATTATATTTCATGGAAGTAAGGAAAGTTGAGAAGAGATTTCGCCCACTGGTTTCCACTAAGCTTACATTTACAACATTCATGTTCTTTTCTATAAAATGTAATTAAAAAAAAACATAACGTATATTTACGTAAGCATATTTTTATCTGATTAGAATATTAGAAAGCATTGCATTTTAAATTGAGAAATCTGCTTTCATTTATATAGCATATCAATAACTTCATTTGAACTTTGGATTTATGGTCAGGCGTATTCTCACATATTTTTGGGGGGTAAGAATTTAAAAGAAACGAACTACTTTCCCTTCCTTTTCAAATCATTAAAAATAAAACTCGTTGTTCCTTTTGATCGCCCATTTTAAAGTTTTTATTTTTCCTTATTATCATATACCTAAACATTATGTAAGTTATATCGCAATAGTGCAAGGCAGAACACTATATATGGCTATCAGAAGATCCCAAGTTAGATGAGCTAATTCGGAAAAATCGTTCTTGTTAAATGGCGCAACACTAGCACTGGCCAAAGGAAAAATGCGCAGGAACAATTTAATAAATGACTAAAGAAAATTAAAGTCACCAGATCAGAATATTTAAATTCATTAGAACCACTGCCAAGTGTTTGGCAAAAAATCAATAATAATAATAAATCCTAATAAGTTTTTTAAGTGCATTAAAAGGTAGAAAATAACAGTTGAGGTGATTCCAGAGTGACTTAGACTATAAGGATTAATATTATAAGGATAAAGTTTTAACTGAATACTTCGCAGTTTTCGTTTTTATATTATTCATTACTAATTCATTTCCTTAAAATGTTATACATTGTCGCGTGAGATTTTAAGACTAGGTTTTGACTAATTATTTGATAGTTAAAATCATTTTCTATTTTTTGTTACATTATGATCAGACATTTTTAAAGATTTTCGCCATTTCTATTTTTATATTTTTTTTTAATTTCAAAAATATTTATTATCAAATAGAGACTGGTTAGAAAATTGAATTTCATTTAACCTGAACTACTGGAAAATATTTAAAATCTGGAAAAAGTATATCTGTTGGTAAGAATATGAAAATATATAAAATTTTAGAACTCAAATACATCAAGAAATCAGTCGAAATTCTCATCTTTAATAACCCTGTATTTATAAGCATGAAAGTATTTAAGTTCAATAAAGGCATGTAAAAAATAAAATTTATCAATTTGTTTTTCCTATTGAGTAATTTTTGTGGATTGCTATATATTAGATGTATATTTTGAGTCTGTTGCCTCGAAATCCGTCATTCGGAATATATTTAAATATATTCTACTTATAAAGGGCAAATACTGGAATTGAGAAATAAATTTGAGTAAGTTAAATATTTTAATATCCGTCTCGAATCATGGTGGGAACTAGAGTAAGATTTCGTATTTCCTACATTTAAGATTTCTTTAAAGTCCTCGTATATATTTAGCTTCCTTAAAATGCTGTGAGCATTTGATTGCCTTGAATAAAGATTTCCCAAGTGTAATCGTCGGAAAACAGTTCGAATAGAAATGGGTTTCTCCCGAAATGTAGAAAATTATGCCAAATAAATATAACCAACGTCAATTTTCTGCCAAAACCTTTCTGGCATACTTTCTAATATAGGTGTTATCCCAAGGAATGACTTGCATGGCGTTGGTGTACAATAATTACAAAACATTAAACTTCGGCATGGATTTAGAACTTTTACTGATATTATCGTGTCCACCTTGGCGAGTTTTACGGCGATTAATCCCTAGCATTCGGTTAATAGTATCCAAAAATCGAATTTGCGTCGTAGACACTTGTTTCCCAACAAATTGAAACAAATATTTGTCACAAAATTACACCTGCAGTCATAAAATGTCTTACCAAATTTGTTATATTTTAGTCACTGTGTCATTTAGTTATCGCGTATAAACGTTTCTGAAAGTATAGACCGACAGACGGTCAACCCTTCTTTGGATTTGATTTAAACATTGAAGTGGTTATACTATAATCATAAAATATGTGCATCTAATTTTATCTCTCTAGCTCTTTTCGTTTTGCAGTTATCGCATTAAATTATATTCGAACTGATAGAGAAACTTCCTCGGAATGGATTTTGTTCAAAATTTAATACAAATCTACACATTTGGTGTAAAGACTGTATACCAAATTTCAACAGTCAAGCTCAAAGTGATTTTGAGTAAACTTTGTCACAGACAGACAGGTGGACATTTTTTAACAATGTATTTTTGGAACTCAGGGATGTATAAAACATGGAGATTCTTCACAATCTCAAGTTGGAATTTTTTGACGATTAATATACTTTCTCTATAATGCGTGTACGAGAAAGCAATAAAAACGTGAAATTTAAAAATTGCAGTCTATGATTTTAACTATAATTCATTCTTGCTATGCATTTAACTCTAATCAAAAATCTATATTCCGTACAAACAAGCTGTTCTTCTAAATGGACTGGGTTTTTTATATTTTTAAGAAACACTGACATTTTTTTTAAATTTATAAGATGTCTGTACTGTTGTAGAAATCAAGAAATAAGGTGGGAAAAAAAAACTTTATCAATAGTTTAGATAAGTGAAGCATCTCGTATAGACTAAAATCACTAACTATATTTTTAGAATTACTATCTCTAACTAGATAGATAAAAAATATAACCAATTCTATATATACCGATGAGTTTCCTGCTGGGTATTGGTCCCATTAATGAGATTTTATGTCAATCCCAAACGGTTACGATTCAACAATTTGTCACAATCATAGTTGAAAGCAACAAAAGAGTTCAGATGGTACAAAAGTTTTCGGCTGACCTAAGATTTGCTTTCAAAGAAATCCTCGTCTTCTTCCGATCATCAAAAGATCATCAAGACGATGAAGATTTCTTGGCAAAAGATGGAAAAGTTTAGTTATAAACTAGAGGTAGTTTTTTGAAGTAAGTTAATGTGAATGAAAACTAATGAAATGGACGAGTTGCATTTTATTGGAGTCACTGAAGTATTTTCAGGATTTATTTTACTGTTTTTGTACATTTTTGTTCATGATACAAGCTGACTTCCTTGAAGACTGCTACTTTATCAGACAATTTCATTGTGAAAGCTAATAAGTTTTTAAATTTCTTTTTTTGTTTGCTGAATTTCATTTTTTTTTTTTGCAATGCTAAAATTTACTCTGGCTGTATGAAATTTCAATTCATTGATTATCAATATATTCTAATGCTATTATCTATTCTAAGTATTTCATCAGTCACTAACTTCCTCCTGATTATTTTATACTATTAAAGTGATTAAAGCCAAAATGAAGATTTTATAAAAAGTGAATTAAAATTATTTGAGTTTCAGTTTAAGTGAGCAGATGACGAGGACGACACTTGAACTGGCACCTTCCTCTTCAAACGTTCATACCACACGAGCTGGAGGACGTTTGGCCCCAGCGGATTTAGCGTGCATCAGACCCTATTAGACGATGGTTCTTCGATTGAATTGGATCTCGAACTTAAAACCTTCCAGTTCTAAAGCCGAGACCTTACCACAAGACCCCAGAGGCCTCTTAAAATTATTAGAATAGATGCATTTTATTAGCGTCATTAATTGTATACTTAAGTACTCGACATTTTTATGTGACTAGTTAAGTTATAAACATCCTTGCAAAAAATTGTATGTCATTAGGAATTCACGTAATGAAAAAGTTTGTTTCAAAATGGCTTTTTTTATTTAGTAAGAAAAAGTGGTTAAAATAAAGAAAATAATTTTATTTTTATCTTGTTGGAATTCATAAATGTACAGTTAAAAAAATGAGGTATCTAAATTCTTATATAATATCCCGGTCTTATTAGAGATATATGGTAAATTATTTTTGGCACTCTAATATTAACAAAAGATAATTTATCTTATATTCGCCCTGAATTGATCTAATGTACCACATTTAGTAGTTCTAAGGTAAACAGTCAGACATATAAGGCGTCAATACCCACAAGCGCGTACACACATACTCTTCATCTTTATTATTAAAAGAATTTTTTGAGAATTGATCTAGTATAAACGGTCTCATGCATCATAGTCATTTGTTAATATGCTGAAAAAATTATGTATTTGAAACAAATCAAGAAATTATTGTATAGGGTTTATGGAGTTTTGTCAAACGGTCTAACATATAAAGCACCAATGCGCTCACCTTCGTACGCACACACATACCTTTTATCTTTATTATTAGATTTTTTTTGAGAATTGATCTAATATAAGTGGAGGTTTTAGTTTTTTATTCATCATAATCATTTATTGATTTACTGAGAAAAAGTTATGTATTTCAAACAAATCAAGCAATGTCGAAATTGTTTTAAAATCCCGCTAATATGATATTTAAGCTGTCAACTTTACAGGTTTAAAAAACATTATTTAATTCAATCCACAGATAATGAAAATAACTAATTTAGTAAAATTTCTGTTGAGAAATTAATTATTTTATTCTAGGTTAAGAAATCGTGCCTTAAATATATTAATCTCAAGTTAGTTATAAGATTATGTACACGAATATATCATGAAAACATTAATATTTTAACAAAAAAGATATAATTCCACTTTCAACTAATTAACTTTCCAAGACAATCGAGCATTCAAAATATCAATTTTAATATAACATCAGACTAATCATTTATGTCAACAAAGGTTACTTAATTAACCTATTTCGACAAATTAATATTTAAAATGTTTCAAGTGTATTACACATAAAAATTTAGCTTAATTTAAGGTAGTAACATAATTCTTTAGATCATATTTTTAATGGGAGAATTTTAATTAAACCTTAGCGTATCAAATATAGTTGTAATTTGTAAGAAGCTCCACAGAAACAAATGGAAAAAAAAAATCTTCTTAAAAAATTATATCACAAATTTACAAAGCTGATAAGTTTCTTTTCTTCTTTAATTCTTTCACCAAAAAAAGTATGTATTTAAGAATTTAATTACGCAAAAATGAAAAGTCTTATAACTATAATAATCGTCTGAAAAACAATTTTTTGTGTGGAAGAGATGGCAAAAAATGTGTCAAAAGGCAAATTTTAGATAATTATGTTATGATCTCACCTAATTTACTTTATATTTTAAATAGCAACAAAAATAAAATAACTCAATGGCAAAAGAGAAAAAACGTTAACAACTTTTGTAAAAATCTCTTAGCATTAAAAAAAAAAGAAATTATCTGTCTTTCACTTATCATGTTTTAAGGGCAAAAAGTAAAATAAAAACTGTAATAATTGTGATAATGAAATATTTTGCGGCTTTTCGAGTTTTTTGCTGTTTACATTTGTTCCGAAATTAATTAAGCGAAATTTTTTTCACTTCTGCTTATCTCTTATAGCAGTTTTTAAAACAGGGAAAATCATAACAATGAGCCCAAATGCATGGGAGTTTCTAATTAAGAATCAGATAAGGGATTAAAATTATATAAAGCGATATAAACTAGTTACGAAAATGTCTTGAAAGTTTCTTTTTCAGCAGTTTCTTTCATACATGTGAATAAAACAATAAAATTTAGGTCTATGAATATTCTTTTAATATTTCATGGGTTTTATCTGTTTTATTTACTCTATAGAAAGTCAAAATAAAGACTTTTTTAAGAATGATGATATATTTTGATACTTTTATGATAACTAACCTTAATTGAGAAGAATTATACTTGTAGAACAAGTTTTAATTAGATTTCACAAAATTTCTCCATGCAAACAAGCAAGATTATTTCTTCAGTTTTTATTGTAACTAGTTTGAAAAAAATATTTTATTTCATCACTTCGTTAATCTCTTCATTTTGTGCTATTACTCGAATTATTTTAGAAAAACTCAATAGAAACTCTCTAGGAAATGTCAAAGTATATCACAAGATCCCGTGAATATTTATATAAATAAAGTCATAAAAAGACATCTTTCTTCACAAGCGCTTAGTAATTTGCTTGGAATATTTAAATTTTACTTTACCAAGTTTACATGAATATTTTTTAATGTTAATATGTATAATGCTAATATTATTGCCAGATTTATAACTAGTAAATCTCATTAACTGCACTTAAAAATAAGATTTTTGTCCATTTATTTATTTTCCTTTAAGTTACAAAAAAAATTAATTAATAACTTTGTGCAAGCTTATTCTTTTTTAGGAAATTCCAGAAGCATCTATGTGATTGCATCTAGTTAAGTCAGTGCTTTAATTTGTAATTTGAAGCATTAATATGTTCTTTGAAACCAAAGAGTAAGCATTTTTTTTTGCATTTGAAAAATATAAAATTGTTTTCTAAATTATTTTTCTTCATGACCATACTACATTACATATCCTATATATTGAATAAAATCTTGATTTATATTCACTATGAAATATTCTACTTTCTTTGCAAAATACTTTTTTTATATTTTCTTGATTAATTTCTATCTGTTTCAAGTCTAACGTGATTGAATAAAATAGAACTAAGAGCAAATATATAAAAATTTCATTTTTTTCCTTGGATATGTAAAAACCTAATTTTAACCAAGTAATTTATTTTGTCACAAAATTCCTATTACATTTTAACATTTGGATTTTCTTGCATAATTGGATATCTTAGATTAGCGTCTGAAATATGCAGTTTCAGTAATAGTAAGTTATTAATTTTTTTAAATAAGAATTACAATCATTATTCTTATTTGACTTCTAATCAAAGATTTTTTACATAACATGAAATGATCAGATGGGTATACGATCTTAATAATTCCCTGTATTCCAACACGTAAATAAAATTAAAAAAATTATTCAATAAATTTATAAAATGGTTTAACAAAATTATTAATTTCTACACCTGGATTTCGATAAATTATCTGAAAAGAATAATATTTTAAACATCTCACATAAAAAGAACATTTTTAAACTCATTTAAATATTTAATCAATGCACAAAGGAATCTTTTCACTCATGAACAAAATGTGAAGTCTTTTCTCTCACAAAATTCTTATCCAGAGCCATGCATCAAAACATCTGAGGCTACTTAAAATATCTTTGCATTCCAGATATACATTTATAAATTCATAAGAAAGTTACGCATAATATGAAGTTCGTGGAGGAAAAAAAAAATAAACAAAATGGCACTACTTTGCATTTTAAAACATTATTAACTTTGAAAATTGCAATTTGTCTTCATTTGAATTGCAAATAACAGTAATTTTCAAAAGAAGAATTCTTTTATAAGGCAAAGAATAAAACATAATTACTTATCGTCGTTCAAATATTCTTAACAAAAACGCATTATCGACCTAAAATGGGGAATTAAGAGTCCAAGAGAGGCATTATTAAAAACATTTCCCATTTCTTTCGATTTATAATTAAAGAAAGCATCCATTGAATATGATTTCTTATGCCATATGATAAATAACGAAATAATGATTCTATCTTCATTAAATTACTGAAAGGTACACACAAAACTAATATGTACTCGTGCATTCTAAACATTGTTCTTAAATCTTAGAAAATGAAATTTTAAAATCATAATTTTCCAGAACTCTAGAAACTCAAATTCTTTAAATAATACTTTTATTAGAGTTTTATGTTCAGTTGCCGAAATATTGGGTAACAGCATAACGATACTGAAAATAATCATTTGCCATTAAAATGTGATGTTAGCATAGTTTCACAACTGAAGAAGAATATTCATTATATATAGACATATTTAATGCCCTTATAAATAATTTTTGAAATTTTTAACACATTCTATCTTTTATAGAAGTATCAGATAACTTTCAAGAACAAAATACAAATCACTGAATAATGCAAGACATTTAAGAAAAATTTGGTGTGAAATTATTTTTGGTGCGAAAGCACATTTGACAAGAAATATGTAAAATAGATGAAATTTTTAGTAAAAATTGACTTAAAAAATTTTCTTTTTCATTATGAATCATGATTATATAATGCAAAAATATGGATGTGAAACCTTTTACCTATGATTAATTACAAAATAATAATTTAGAGTGAGCAAATGAGCAGCTTTCATATTCATATACCATTTTTTAGAATAAAATATCAAATGAGAATGTTTTTTTTATTATGGAAACTTAAGAAAAAAATTACCCAGTAATTTTTTAAGTACAATAGAATTAAGTACAATAGAATTATTTTATTTTAGCAATGCATATTTACGTTCATATATTTCAGTAAACTTATGATATGCTTAACTTTGAAAAATATTTTAAACAATAATACATTTAAGAGATATTAACATAATTAATATTTTCTCCTTAAAATCAAAACCCTCATTTTTTTTACTCATGAATTAAGTAACTGGAGATTGTTACTATAGCCAGGCACTAAATTATAAAATAATAATTCCAAGTTAATGAAACAACTAAATAATAAAACATACAATACAATATTTTTTTAAGAAATGTAATTATCCATTTATTCTTTTAATCAATTTCTTTCTTAACATCATTTTATTAACCTAAAGCTAAATTTAAATAATATTACGAACTGACTGAAACTTTATTACCATTTATTTACAGAATGATTTTTATCGAATTACATTTATTGAACATTAATTGTTAAAAACAGGAATAAAAATACTCTTCAACTTTTTCTTCCAATTCCAAGTAAAGGATACAAATAACCAAAGCAATTTCTTTTTTCAGACGATAAATAACAAAATAATAATTTTTTTATTTATTTCTGAAACTACCAAACGATATATTATGTGGGGAAGGAAATTTACTAACCATCTGCTTGAATTTCTAAATACACCCAGTGTAACATCTGTTCATAAATGCGAATGAATGAAATTTTAAAATAATAACATGCGTAGCTGAAATTCTTTGCCTAAGTGAGTTCGCTTTAATTTTAAATTAACTCTGTTCGACTTTCGGAGGTAATATAATTGGTATATCTATCGAAATTTTTAAATTTTTTTCTTTATCTTCTTTATTTTAATAAAAGCTATGAAATAATCTCTCCTAGTAAAATATGAATAAAAAGTGAATGAGGGATTGAAACAAAGTTAAGGCAAACTTCGAAGGTTGGTGTTGCTTTTTTAATACTATATTTAGAACCGTCAGCCCATTAGAATGAGGGGTAGGGGTGCAGGTGGTTGAGGGATGCTTACGAGATGGGTAGACGAGCGAGTTCAGAGTCGTTAAAGATAATCAATGTTGACGACCTTATACCGGATGGTGATGAATAGGGAACGTTTCAAAACTACAATTCTCGACTGATATTCTTTGTAAGGCCACAAATTACTCTTGAACTGTTTTGAAGCGGTTTCAGTATCTATCTGCTTCTTTATTTTCTGCTAAGTATATCACTTTGCTATCTACTAAGTTTAAAAATACTAGTCTTTACACTTTAAACCAATTTGTAAAGGCTCTAAAATTCTTTTCATGCATTTTATCTTTATATGTTTATTTTCCTTTCTTACTGACTAAACTTCTCTTTGAAATTAGAAAATAATGCTTTCTTTAGAAATTGCTCAAGATGCTTTAGTAAAGCTCTAAAGTAAAATTTTCTTTTTATTTTATTTTCACTAAAAGCTAAAAAAGAAGTAATAACTAAAGATATACTAATATAACAATTCAATGGAATATCATATTGCGAGCTAAATAGTTTTTATAAAATTACGCTTTTTATTCACATTTATGTCTGTTTTGATTTGGTTTATGATTGTGATGGCATATTCCTAACGGCTAGCGTTCTATACTTTTGCACCATTTCAAAATAATGTAATATTTTATTATTTTAAGAACTTAATTATCTATTAATCTATTGACTTATATACACTTTGGTTTCCTGAGTGGTACTCAAGTAATGAAAATAATAAAAATGGATTCCTATATTCTACAATATTATTTAATGTCGGTTTATAAATCAAAAGCAAATAGAAGAACATAATTTAAAAATTCCTTTTATATTAAACTAATAAAATGCTTTTTTGAGAAAGGTTTTTTCAGGTTTACTAGTTTTTTAATTATTAGAAAGAAGAAAAAGTGAAATACTCACTAATAATGGGGAATTTGATAAAGAAATTAGAAAATTCTGACAACTCTGTTTGATTAATAATTGAATTATAAAGACTGTGGTGACCATTCAAACACTATTCTTGATTCGCCAAACGCTTTTCTTGATTCACAATGAGTCTGTTGCATTTAGGATATAATTAATTAGGAAACAAAACTATTAATCAGATAATAATATCGGATGCGGACAGTTCAACGAGAACAATTCTCAATAAGCAATTATATGTTTGTATATATATATATATAGCAGAATATTGTGCACAAACAAAATAGGTAAACTTAGTTCATTTTAATAAAAATATTTTTAACGAATGTAAAAATAATTGTTTTTTGAAGAATACTTATATCACATTAATAATTTTTTATAAAATCAATACGTTGAATGAAAGATTATTTATAAATTTGCAATGTTCACAAGGCACCCTATTTGCAAATTATATTTGAGAATTCCAACAGATAGTACTGGAAAAAATATTCCAATTAGAAACAACTAACAAAACATTTTTAAGAAAAGGTTGTTTTTATTTGACATATTGACGAAATTATTTTAAAATATATCTACCTGAATGTGATTTGGGGTGCAAATGAATAAAACAAGCATTTTAACTATAATTTCGTCGTACATTAAATAATGTATAGACTGAACAATTGATAGATAATGGATAATTTGTATATCTTTGCTGCCTTACTTTGCGATTGAAGAATTTCATTTTTATCATACCAAATATGAATTGCTTTAATTTTCGCTGCTTTAGATTATTAGGTGTCATAAGCCTAGAAATAATACAAGGCATGTAATGCAACTTTATAATCCATAAAAATTAAATTAAAATCATAACACGTATAAATTTTGATTTTCCTCGTTTTTAAAATTTAAATAAAGAATAAATAATCAATCTTAACCATCATTTATTTAATTAAATGTGTTAACAAAGTTAATAGAATATCCGGTTTAAGGCATTTTACAAAATTTAAAATAGAATTATTACTAATTGATTTAAGAATTATGAAGCGATTGTAAATATTACACTTCTCAATGGCTAATAAAAAATATTTACAGTAAAAAAAATGATGTTAAAAATGATGATGATTGAAAACATCTTTCTGCTTTTTTATGAAATATATATATATATTATATATATATATATATATTCAGCATTTATTCGTATGATATGTTCTTTGCTTAATAGATTTTCAAGAAAATTAAAACTAAACATTCCTAATGAATAATTATTTTACCTTCATGGAGACAGACCCCCATTAAATGCTAGAAATGATATATTGTATAGATAGTATTCAAATTATATGGATATAAGTAAATCTTAAAGTTATGTTGAATTAATACATTAGTACATTTTTTTTGTGCTCAGAAATTGTTTGAAGTAAATACAATATTTAATTATTTAGCAAAAAGGCTTAGGAATATATTTTTAAACACCTATTCTCTAATCTTCTGAAATATAAAAAATAACTGCATGCGTTACAATTATTTTCATGCTATTATTTTCTGTTCTTGTTTATATCTTGTAAAAGTCTATTGCCAGATTATTTGACATTGCAAATAAGTTGAATAAAAACAGTTCTTATAATCACATTTTTTTTTCTTTTTGCATTCAAAAGGACATAAATGTTTTATTTTAATTATTTTTTAGAATATTTCATAATTTATGGTATAAATATTATCGAGTCCGGAAACAATTTCCTCTCAAATTCTTTATTAACATGGAAGAAACATTTTATTAAATTAATAGATAATTATTTTCCAAAAATATTAAAATAATGCATTCTCCCTATGAATACATAAGTGCATGAGGTTTCAAGATTATTTCCTGCAAAAATGATTACCAAATTTCATCTTTACAAACTTGAAACAACTCAAATAAAATTTTTAAAAAATGTTCACCAACGATTAAGAATTGATGAATTAATTTATCGTGCCTTTAAACAATAATCAATCAATTCTTAGGGTATTTTTAACTTCATAATAAGAAACATTTCAGATTCTTGACCTTATTCGAAGATCTTCTACATTTTCCAATCATTATTTGAATTGCAATATACTTTCTGCGAAATTTCCGCAATTTTTACTCGGTCCCCGATCACGACAAGGACAATAAAAGCAGAAGGGAAATTAACCCCTTGGCAATAAATAGCGTCGCTCTAGCGAACAAACTTTCGTATTTACCCTAACTCTATAATTGTGCCTATACAAGGTTGCCTCTGCTGGCTTCTAGTAGCAGGCAAATACGCTTATGTATGTATACAAGGTCGAGATCTTGACTTAGATGGTCAATAACTAACATGAGAGACTGTGCGAGAAACCATCATTCCATTCGAACTGAAAACGAATCTTCTCTGTTGCTTGTACTTTCCGTTTCATTAAATATTGATGAAACTTTCGTTTCTGGTGCAAACTTTCGTATAATAATCAATTCATTACGTATCTTAGTTGAAACACTTCGAATAGTTCCTTAAGAAGGACAGATCTCATAAGACCAATTGAATTGAATGCAGCAGGGATTTAAACTAATATAAATGATTTGAAATAGATTATGAATTAATCTTGTCTTAGATCTGATATAAAGTTAATTATTTTGTAAATTTTACGTTGATTATCGTGACTGAAATTTATGCCGATGCAATGATCAATGTACCGTAATCAAGTGGGGAGTAGCATTTTAAAATCTCGGGTTGTCGATTAATTTAATAGGATAACTAATCAGACTAGATTTCCTGATATGTAGAGATCAGATTCAAGCATAATTTATTCATAATGGAATCCTGCCTCTATGTTTAAATCGATTTTATTCTACGAAATTTGCGCAAATTCTTGGATTTGTAGGAAAGCACGGGGAAATAAGAATTTGTTCTTAGAAAATATTTTTTGATGATTATCTCTGAACAATTTTTAACAAAAAAAAAAAAAAAAAAAAAAAATTAAGAGATGATGATTTTGCCAGTTTATTGTGATATTTAATAATGAGATGTTTGAATTAACTATTTTCATCTTTTAAACCAGAATGTGGTATGAAACTGTAAGGATTCCATGACATGTTTTGAGAATTAATTTGAGGAATTACATCGATTACAAACGAAATTAATGAATAAATTATTTTTAAAAAATCGAAGTTACATATGCTTTATTTTTATTTCTTAATTTATAAACTTCTTTTATGTTGTTGAGAAAAAGACGAATACTTTAAATGTCAATCAAAGATTATAATTAAGAAAAATTTTGATGCAGCTAAATGAAAGAACAATGACAATGTCAATTATTTTTAGATAAAAGTTGAATTTAATGCATGAATCGAAACGTAATAGAGGAAGTTAGACATTGTGATTATTAAATTTAATTCAGCGATTATTGATTGAAAAATTCTAAAATTTTCAAATGAGCAATTCCGGTAAACTTGTATTTGTCAAAATTCTAAAATCTGAATTTGTGTCTTTAAGAAATAAGAATTTGAATTTTTGAGTATTTAAGAAATAAGTTAAAAAGATGAATATAATTATTTAAAAAATTAAATAAATGAACATAAAATACGTAAAAAAATCTGTTATGCTCTTGGAGCTAGTTGTACTAATATAGACTCTTATTGAAATAACAATAAAGATGCTCATTTAAATATAAAAATATCTTCGTTTATAAATGTAGTATATGAAAGTCTTTTGCAACGTGAAGAATGGTACACTTAAGGACCAAAAAATTCATAGAATGAAAATGAAATTTTGTAGATGGACAAGACTCTTTATAACTTCATTATGAGGCCAATGAAAATAATCAACAAGTCTCAGGAACAGTTATTTATTTATTCTCTAAGTTCCACATTTCACAAAACAAAACAAATAGAATGACAAAAATACACAACAATCACTTAAAATACCATCTAATAATGATCCTCAAGACGGATCATGGGAAATATACATTGATGTTAATAAGGCGATGCCATCTGTTGTATCAAAAGACAAGGTAATAGAGTTATGTAACCGTTAGAATTCTTTTTTTTAATTGTAACACATAAAAAAAATTAAGTCTCAGATTTAAGTGTATAATTGATTTTTTTAAATGAAGAATATAGTACTTGTGTCAATAAATGACTTTTTAAAAGAGATATTTCTAAATGGTTCATAGTGTTAAGTTTCAGAAATAGTTTTTTCTTAAAACTCATGATTGAAGATTATAAGAAAATAATTCCTCATAATGTTTTTATATTTAATTAAAAGTATCATTAAACTATAAAATTTTATAACTATTTTCTTAACAGCATTTTCAGAAATGAAAATTTATTTTAAATTCTATAAAATTTACAAAATTACATCAAAATTGTTATATTTGACACTAAATAAAATAAACTTTCGAAAATAAACGACGAAAGAATGTGCACTTAAAATTGCTCAAACTTTCTGCCAATAGAAATGAAAAAATCCTCTCTCTGTTTGGACGCATTTATTTAGCGCATTCGATAACAGCTGTATTTTTCGAATGCTGAGATAAGAGTATTCTTATCGAAGGCCAACTGGAATAGAAATACTAAAAAAAGCTTCGAAAACTTAATCCCAAAATGTGACACCACGCCTGATGGGGTCCCCAGTGTCATGAAGAAGAAATTCCATTATTTCGAATCCGGATCTTTTGGTCCGAAAAAAGAAAAAAAAAGTATCGTCCGATGCCCCGAAACTGTTCCTCTTCGAAGTATTTTCATCGGAATCGATTGAGCTGTTCGAAAGTTATTGCTGAGAAGAGAAATGGGGACGACGAGAGATAAAATAGAATTTTTGGAATCTCGCAATGTTCCATTTGCTACTTGGTTGACTTAATAAGACGGTGTCGTTGAATTCGAAGACAACTTTGTTGTAGAATGGAAGAAGATGGATATTAAATCTGATAGAAAGTGACATTTTCGGAGTTGAATAAAATTAATTATTTTTTCATGCTATATTGATGATTGCGAGATGAAAGATATATGCTTCTTTCACTTTTCATAATGTGAATTCAAGTACTTTCTTAACGTAGCGAACTATTTATTGTTATTTGAAGCCACTTTGCTCTTTTGCTCTAAATTATTAGGAAGAACAATGAAATCTATGAAACTGTGTATTAACAGAATAATGTGAATTTCAGAACTCTGTCGGCATAGGAAAATAGTTGTTAAAATTTAAAACTATTTTGCTCTAAATTCGGGGAAAGGACATCGAATTCAATCAAACCGTGTATTAACAAGATAATGTGAATTTCAGAATTCTTTCGATATAGAAAAAGAGTTGTTGATATTTAAAACTATATAGTTCCAGATATTTAAGAGTTGTTGATATTTAATACTACATAGTTGCAGATATTTAAAATAGTTGTTGATATTTAAAACTATATAGCTGCAGATATTTAAAATAGTTGTTGATATTTAAAACTATATAGTTGCAGATATTTAAATAGTTGTTGATATTTAAATCTATATAATTGCAGATATTTAAAATAGTTGTTGATATTTAAAACTATATAATTGCAGATATTTAAAATAGTTGTTGATATTTAAAACTATCTTACTCAAAATTATGAGAAAAAAGGACAATGAGTTAGATCAAACCATGCATTATAGAAAAATGTGAATTTAAGATCTCTTCCGACATGACAAAGTAGTTATTGATATTTAAAACCATTTTGCTCTATATTATGGGAAAGAAGAACAATGAATTCGATCAAACCTTATATTAACTAAGTATTCTGAGTTCTTTGGACATGCCAAAATAGTTGTAGATATTTAATAAGATTTTGTTCTAAATTATGAAAATGGACATGGAATTCGATTAAATCGTGCATTAACAAAATAATGTGAATTTCAGAGCTCTTTCGAAGTACTAAAACAGTTATTAATGTTCAACCTTAGAAGCCTTAGTTATAATACTGCAATACTTATCAATTTCTTTGAGAAAATGTCGCTATCATTATTCACTTCTTTTGCTTTTAAATTGCTTGTAAACTACTTATTAAAAGCAATTTTCATAGACATTAAGTAATTATAGGGCCTCTCTCTATTCATTTATATAGAAGCAACTTCGTCGCAAAAATTTTACAACAGTATTATAAAATGTTTTGAAAATCTTTTATTTCTTTTAGTGACATTATTTAAATAGAAAATTAAAACCCCTTTCTTTCCAAAAAATGTTTTCTGCTAAAAATAATTTTCTAACTGTCTTGAAAATATAATGAAATATCTTAACTGTTATTAAATATTATATTTCTTAACTGTATAAATTTGGTTACATATAATTTAATACTGATTAAATGTAGCATAAAATTAATGTTGGAATATTGAATAAATCAAAATGCATCACCTGCCCCCTCCCCAATAAAAGATATCAGACTTTTAAAATATATCAACATTTTTATGAATGTTTTTTTAACTTATGGGTATAATTATTTTCTATTGTCATATGTATATATAAACACGTGGAATAAATAGTTTTGATGAAATTCTTAAATGTTCAATAACTTTATTTTTGAGAAAATAAGTGCTTACAACGTATCTTCCCGTGCAGAAATGGCTTGTAGAAATCGTGTTCAATAATAAAGGAGAATTTTCTTCTACCTTCTTCTGTCGTTAAAATCATAAATTTTCCTATTCAGATTTCAGTTTTGAGATCAAAAGATGATTCAAGGATCAAATTTGGAGAATTGTGACATTTAAATAATTCACTATTTCTGCATTGGCTGTGACATGATTCATTTTATAATAATCAGTGAAAAGATAAGGTTCAAATTTTGCTGCAATAGTAAACTTACAAATTAACAGTCATATTTCTGTGAATTTCTTTGCTATCTTGCTGTTCAACAATCTCATGGAACTTTAAATAATGATTTGCACGAATCAAAGAAGGCAGTTCCACATCATGTATATCGCTCTATTTTCAAACAATTCTGATGTTGTTCTTAAGAACCAGAAATTCCGATACTATTCATAGAATTTGGGCAAGCTAAAATTAATCACTCCACAAACTTGGTGAACATTTAAGCAAAGAAGGTCAGCCAGTTGTATGAAAACTTTTACACATGTATGGTGTTCTGATTTCGAAGTGTAAATAATAATCATATTCATAGAATACAAATTAAATCCATTATTCATAGTAAGTGACAAAGTAATGAGATAATATAAGTGAAAGCAATGAAAGTGAAAGTGCATGTGTGAGCTCAACGTTAATAAACAACGTCATAACACAACACATTATTATAATAATGAAGCACAAAGATTGCTATTTTAAAATTTATTTTGTTTGAGTTATATCTCTCATTTATCGACAAACTTATATATGAATAGAAAATAATTCCAAACTAAATTTGAAAAATTGCAGATTATTGATTTTTATTTTTCAATGTAATAAATTGCTTTTCCCTGTACAAGTAGACAAATCCAAAAGAAAAAGTTGTTATTTAATATATCATTAATAATAATCATTATAACAGTATGTTGAGCTGTAATTCCTATGTGACTTTAAAAAATAAAACTAGTATTTAAAGTGAAAATCCATAACAGAAATTTATGTGTCCATTATTTGAATTACATAAACTGAATAAGCAAAGAAAACACAGTTTATAACATTTCAGTCTAAATTTGAATAATTAATTAATTCTGAGTTAAATAAAAGTATGCATTTCATTATTAAAGAAATCTTAAGTTCATAAAAAAGTGAAATTTAATATTAAAATATTCAAGTATAAATGTAAAACAATAATAATATACTTTTTTATAATATAAAAAATCGTCTGCAAAGTAATAATAATAATTCCTTTTTTTATTAAAGAATTTTTCTTTTGTAGGCGTAAGAAGAAAATAGCTGGGTTATTTTTTAATTGAAATTAATCATTTTTTGAAAAGTTTTAATCAAATGCTTTGAATTACAAATAAATACGAATGAAGTTTAAGAAAGAATTGTATCATATGTATATTTAAAGATTAGAAAGAGAAAATTATAAATAAGAAGAATATGCTAAATTGCAAAGAAAGAACTTCTTTGTTACATATTGAATAAGACATTTATGCGATATTCTAAACAAAAAAGCATTCTTTTTTTTCTTCATGAAATCTGAATATCTTTATAAGTGAGAACTTAAAAAAAATCATTAGATATTTTTATTTGCATTTAGTTTTTAATTGCGTCTGAAAATTACATGAAAAGAAAATAAATCCATGGGAAAAAACGGAGTGCAAAAACAAAGGAATTCCATTACATATTCTGAGCGTTTTTTTTTTAACCTTTTGTTTATAGATATTTGTTTAACTGAATTTATACTTTTTATACTTAATGCATACCCTAGGTCCAATTTTTACAATTCATTTATTTTTCTCTTGATTCTTAGAAAGAAATTAATAAATAAAACATGTCTTTCAGTTAGTTTTTCTTACTTCAATTCGAATTATACGTATTATTTTTCGTTTTTTTTAAAGTTTATTGCGGTCATAATAATTTCTCCAGGTAAAGATACTGATATGAACTAAGAAAAAAGCAATTATAAAAAATTTAATTTATATTCCTTCATAGACTTTGTATCTTTAATTTTTGTACTTTATAAAAAAAATGATAATTTCTTTACAATGTAAAACTTGATGAATAAAAGAATTTTATGAAACAAAAGGAAAGTGAAATTAATTTTGAGAGAAAATATTAATTATTACTATTCCATAGAAGAGAAAACTTAGAAATGGTTAGCCTTTATGCATTCTTTTATTTATTTAGCAACTATATTTTCAAAGAAACTGCAGAACTTTGTTTCGAATTAAATCACATTTTCTCATTTTTTTGCTGGACTGCAATTAGTATCTAAGTTTCTTTCTCACATTCCATTTTATCAATACGTGTACAAATAAACATATACAGAGTAATGTGAAATATGTATAAATGTGAGAAAATATTAGGCTTTTTAATACAATGTGGTGATTTTTAAAATTTTCTAAACTGTTCTATCCTGTTAATATATTTTTATATTTTAAAATGAAAAATAAAATTTGTCTCCCCCCACTCCAAAAAAATAAAAACGCCATTTTTCACAATAAAATGGCAAATACGCAACGTCTTATAAACTAAAATTCACCATATGATTTTCTTAACAGTTCTAAATGGTGCATAAAGAGGTCGTTACAGTAGACAGATTATACAATCTATAAAAAAGATGGTTTGATTACAAAATAAAGAAATTAATAGAAAACAAGTATTTTGTGGAAATCAATTTAAGCTTTGATTTATTTGAAATCCACGAAGTCTTTTAAGCAAAAAAAGCATTCTTTTTTTTTTCATGAAATCTGCATAACTTTATAAGCGAAAACTTATTTTTTAAATTATTGAATAATCAAGATTAGATAAATAACCATATTTTTAATCATTAATCAACCTATTTTATTAATCTACATCATAAAAATAATAATAAAGGAAGTAGTTATCTTTTTTTATACAAATTATATTTTACCATTTCATATTTGTTATTGGAAAAGCAATTTATTAAAATATTTCAAAGGTTATTCTTCCATATTGTTACGAATCTGTAATGCTACTTCCCAGCATAGTTGGTTCCATCATCAGAAAGTATGTTTTATAGTCATCTGTATTGGACGGAGTCCGGGTGTCTCGTCGGAGGTCCTAGAGCTTGGCGACAAACTTAGCTACCATTTGGCGACTTGGCGACGAATTTGGCGACTTTGGCGCCAAAATAGATTATACCCGAAACATCGAGAATTTTCCCGATCCGTTCATTAGGAACCGAGATACGCCTCGAACGTTCCTGATTGGTTAGGATGCTTCTAGCCCCGCCTCCTGAGACTTATAAAAGGAGGCAGCCGCAGCTGCCAGGGCAGAGTAGTCGGAATAGACGGTGAAGAACTGGTCTTCCAGAGATTAGCAGAGCAGCGACGGAGTCAAGCTAGTACTGAACTAAGCTATGCGCTACTGCCTGCAGTAGAGTTTTGTTGTGTGCTGCTGTTTGCAAGTTTCGCGGCTGAAGATAATTGTCTTCTCTGTGCTGTATATAGTTGTCGTCTTTGTGCTGCCCTGTGTGTCTTCGTGTAAATAAACGTCGTTGTTTCTTTTTCTACTGCCGCCTGCTGATTGAGCGTTCTTCACACCATATAAATTCAACTATCCAAATGAACCCGGAAATTTCGTAACAATATCTTTATTAAATAATAGCCTTTTAGAACTTTATTTGTACTGTTTTACATTAATAATAATGAAATGAAAATAATAAAAAACGGAGCAAAATGTAGAAAGTCATTTGCGTAAAAAATATTATCTATAAAATATAATTTGAATTCCATTGTTCTTATGAAAAAAGAATTCTAAAATAAAGTGTTCTCCTTTAAAAAGAAAATTCAAATATTTAGTACCAACCGCAACCGAAATAATTTATTCTTTTGTGGTCTGCTAACTCTTCAGATGACAGTGCCTGAACATTCTGAAGCATTGCATTGTGTTAAGAGACAATGGTAAAACCTCCCTTTAAAGAAAGTACGAAAAGTTAGAAAATTGACCTAACAAATCAATCTTTTAAAATTAAATTTCATGAAACTCTTAAAAAAATAATATTAATTCACTGAGATTTTAAATTTGGCCATTGAATAAAAACAGGAAATGTTACCTTAAAGCTAATTTCGTAAAGGGGTTTAAATTATTTCTCTACGTCTTTATTTATTTTAAATATAAGGAGTTGAACTTTTTCTCGAAAGTTATTAATAAAATCTTTGCATTATCAAAACTCACTAAGAAATTTAATTTGCTTCTAGCATTTTGCTTAGAAGAAGATTAAAATGCTAAATCAGCTTTTGTTTAATTATTACTCACTCCAATAATTGTTTAATATTAAAATATAAATTTCTATTCAATAAGTCATAACCATGAAAAGTTTTTCCAATATTATTTCTGATGTACATGCAATATAAATAATTTATCAAATCTACACGCTTATTTTAGTTATTACTTTATTTATTTTTCTCACGCTTATTTTAGAAGAATAATATTGCATTCATTCACAAGTACATTTTGCTCAGCTTGATAATATAATTACAAATTAGAAATAAATTAAAAAAATTTAAAAATTCTTAAAAAATTTACCTTTGTCAATTTGCTAAAAAGAATAAATTTTATTTTAACAATTTTGGAGTTAATCTATTAAATCGTCATTATAAGTTTTATGTTATTTATCAATTATTATGAAATTTGCTGAAAATATTAAAATACTGTTTTGCCATCGAGAATAAGAAATTTAATTAAAAAATATATTGATATACAGATTATAATATATATATATATATATATATATAAATTTCATAAAAAAACAATATATAAAGAAATGAGAAAAAACTGAATTAAGAATTTTTTGCACGAACATGAAATTAAGCAAATTAAATAAAAGTTTATCAACGACTGAAATATTTTTCTCACAATTTTACAAAGAGTTATTTTCACTATGCACATAAAGGAATACAAGAAAAAAGTAAATAAAACTCATAAAATATCCCCCTGCTACGATACAGACACTGTGTATATACAATAAAGAAACAGAAATAAGTTACTGCAATAAAGGACATAAAAAATATAAATTCCTATTTATTTCTTGCTCTTTACTTTATGGTGTTCATATTTTATATATATATATATATATATAATCAAAATTACAAATATTTTGTAAAAACAAAAACTTGATTTATCTTTTAATTGTTCAGAATGTAATTTAAAATATATTGGCCAAAATAGCACCGAGCTTAATTTAAGAATTAACAATCACACATTCGTGGGATTATTACGTGGGATTTATTTTAGTAAAACATTGAAAAACGAAATAAAAAATTTTAAAGAAAAATTTCTTATTACAGTAATTGATAAATCAGCAAATAATTTCTGTTTAATTTGTAAATATTATTATATTGAACTTTTAATTAATGAATATAACTCTAACGCAACTTATATGTTAAAGAACACCGGGAAAAAGGAATTAGATAAAAGAATGCTAGCTTTCGCAAAAAAAAAAAAACTAAGACTTGCTTTCTTAACTATCCTTATTTATTCCCAACAGTTAAATTTCATAAAAATCCATTAAAATTCAGATTCGTGACCTGTAGCACTGGCAGTTATAATTACTATACGGGTAAACATTTCTTTAAATACTTAAAAATTATCCTGGACAAAATAAAAGATGAAGACCACTTTATTATTTCTAGTAACAATAAAATTCTGGTTTTCCTTAAAGATAACAACATTAATAAACTTAATACTTTTTATTTCGAAAATTTATACACTAATCTACCTCATGAAAAATTAATAAAAGTCTGCACTTTTATCTATGACGAATATTTAAATGAAAATATCATTCTTAAAAATAACTGGCTTGAGTTATTTAATTTTAATATTACTGAAAATTACGTTTTTAATGGTATTAATTTTTATAAACAAGTTAAGGGCATTCCAATGGGAACAACTTTCTCAAGTGCTTTGGCTAATATTTTTCTACATTACTATGAGAAAAAAGTAATTAAATATAATTTGATAAACGGGTGGAGATATATTGATGACCTACTTTTGATTAATTTCGACAATACTAATATTGTAACTAATTGCTATCCAAAAGATTTAATTCTAACAGAAACGAATAAAAATCAACTTGAGGCTACCTTTCTGGATTTAAAAATCGAAATTGATAATGATAAAACAATAGTTGGTATATACGATAAAAGGGATAAATTCAACTTCAAAGTAACAAAACTATGTAACTACCATACCAATCTAAACTCTAAAATTTTCAAAAATCTAATTTTCTCACAAGTTAACAGGATCAAAAGGGTTTGCAATAATAAAAATTCCTATATTGAAGCATCAAACAACCTCATTATTAATTTAATTAAAAATGAATTTCCTAAAAATTACTGTAATGTCAATTTTTTAATTAAACAAGGTATGGTTTGGGATTAATCCTTTGACTTAAATAAAAAATAGAACTTTCCTTGCATATTATATCACTCAATAGGTGGCGCTGAGAGCTTACAATTTTTACCTAAATTACCGTTAGCTTTGTGTTTTTAATAAGCGGGAATCACAATCGATAGCTTAAAATTTCCTTGACTGTTGATGGTATGTTCTTGCCTTTTCTATTTTGCTTTAGTGTTATTTTATGGTATTTTGGTTTTTATTGTTTTTTTGTTATTGTATTTTTACTTATTAGTAGTTTTTCTTCTAATTTGTCGTTTTGTGTTTTCTTTTCTGTTAAAATGGTATATCTCTTGGGCCTAATTTCAGGGGATTTTCGGGTCACGAAGGAATCATTATTAGACTTAATTGTCTGAATTTCCTTAACAGAAAAAATCCCTTTTTTTTAATCCCTGCCTGAGGGTGACCCTTGGAAAAGTCTTCAGGCCGGATTCTTTTTTATACTTTTTATTTGGTTTATTTGTTTTTCCTATTAACTTGATATTTATACTTTTGTATGTACAATTTATTATATAATATAACACATTTTATAATTTATTTTTAATATTGCTTGTAATATGTGTTCGTTTTCCGTACTTTACGTTGGATCTATATATTTAAACAACTTTAACGCGAACAAACTATCTTCAATTTTACATATTTTATTAATGGCAATTTGCTAAACGTCCCACCATAGGTTTTATCTTTCTGAATTGAAAAAGTATATTGAACTATTTAAATTAAAATTTTTCTGAAGTTGTCTAGAATAAGTTTGAACAAAATTTTTATTGGGCTTGGTAAATCGTATTCTTTATTTTATTCATTTTAAACCACAACTTTTCAGCTTTGACTTCAAAAAGTTCATTATTAATTTTGATTTTTATGTGAAATTTTATCGACAATTTAAAATATAGCCATGAAAAAATGACTCTTATTCATTTAATTGCCTCTCTGAATTTTAATACTTAAAATGCAATTAATATTATAGGAATAAAATTATTTGTAATTGATTATTGCTCATTTATATAGGAACACATTTAATATCTTAATAATTCTTGTGTTAATAACAATCACAATGAGACTATTATTAAAACACTGGGAGAAAATCATTTAATACAGATTCTGTTTTATGATGAGATAAATTGAAATTTTTACTAAATCTGTTTAACTTGTGAAACGATATTTTAATTCTTTACTTTATTATTCTGTAATATTATTTTTGAATATATTCTTAAATATATTCTTATAATATATGCTTGAGTTATAATATACTTGATGTAGTTGCTCATTTTTTTTTTTTTTTTTTTGTAAAATTTGAATTGTTTCTTTAATTTCTAACAAATTTAATTGATGATAATTTTAATTATATAAATATAATAGAGATGTAATTTTCTTTTATTCTTATAATTCTTAGTAAATTTAATAATAAAACAATTAATAAACGATTTGAAATAATTGAATACCTTACAACGAAGTAAAGAATATGCCAACTGAATTTTTTTTTTATTTGCGGACGAATTTTTTAATGAATAGGTTTGTTAAAAAATAAACTTTTCATTATATTTTTAAAAGAAAATTATCTTTAATTTAAAAAAGAAAGGCTTTAAAAAGGCTTTAAATTGCTCACACATTTGATTTAAATGCTATGAAAAAATATTATTACATATTTATTGAAACATTTAGAGACAAAAGATTTTAAGTATGGACTTTATGCTAGATTGCAGAGAAACAATGTCTTTGTTATGAAGGGAAAAAGACATTTATACATTTTATCTTTCGTGAAAAAAGATTTTATTCAACAAATCTAAATAATTTTATTAGAAAAAAGAACAAAAAAAAAACTCAAGATATTTTTTGTTTATATTCCAAACTTAATGATGACTGAAAGAACGATAAAAGATAATAATTTCGAAAGCTCAAGAATTGAAAGTAAAAGCGAAGACATTCCTTTTCATATTTAACTTTTTTTGCATACTGTATTTAAGCATTATTGTTTAACTGATTTACACTTCTTAGATGTTATTAAATGTTTCATTTTTTTTATAAAACATATACTTCTTGCCTTTATATTTTAAATGAAGGGAATTGTAGCACTAATAAAATAGGATAGTTTTCTGTAGTTCTTTTTTTCGATCTAGATATTTTTATTTTTTAAATTTTTTCATGCTGCATATTAAGACTGCAAAAGTAATTTCTTTCAGAAAAAAGACCTGATATAAACTATGAAGAAGCAATTTTAAAAACATCAAATATTTATTTGGTATTTTTTTATTAATTATTTTTTTAAACTATAAATTAAAGGGAAGAGTAAAAGAATATTAGGAAACAAAAGAAAAGTGAAAGTAAGTTTCACTGATTCAAAATTAATGAATATTATTATATGTACAAAAAGTTTGTAAAAGGTACTTGTCAATTTATTTACTATTTTTTTAACAGTAAGCTTTGCAAAAAGAAGCAAAGTTTGAATGAAGGAAAATTTTCTGCTTATCAGCTTGCACAAATTGTTTAGTTACCCAACTTTCATATTTAATCCCTAGATTTAGAAATATGTTTAAATTGTTATATAATTATTTAAATAAATTTAAATAAAAAAATTCTTTGTATTTTTATAACGAATTTTAAAAATTAAAATAACAATGAAATTCATTTGAATGCAAGTAATTCATTTGAATGCAAGTAAATCATTTTATAACTAATCGCATAATCGTCAAACTATCTGAACTATACATTTTGGCGAATCTTCACATTAAAAACTTTTTCTAGGCCAAAAAAATACATTTTTGAAATTATGTTTGTTTTTCTCTCTGAGAAAATGTTTCTTAAAAGTGCTTTTCCTAGACGAATGGAATTTGGTATTTAGACTTTACACCAAATTTACAGATTTCTATCAAATACTGAATGCCAGCCATTTAAAGGAAATCTATCTGTCCGAATGTGCAAATACAAGTGAACTATATGACTACAAAATGCCAAGAACTAGATAGATAAAATGTGGTACACAGATTTAGTATTTGTAATGTAGAGTCTTAACAAATTTTGAATCAAAAATTTGACCGTCCATCGGTCTATACATTCACATGCACCTGAACGCACTGGTTTAAATCAAAGTATTCAGTATGTAATTTTGTGATTACAATTGTAGTTTTCTGTCAAACTTTGGCTTCAATGTGCCAAAACAAATAGCATTGAAAATTCATATGCGGCTGCTTGTGTTATAATAGCATTCAAATTATTAACCTGCTAAAGCTCGGACGATAGATTCTGTAAATATACGATATTCGCATAAAATATTTGCATTTCGTAACTATTGTTTGTCAATGTGTTTGAAGTTTTCGTGCCTTTGTTTATAATTTTATGCAAGGAGAGGATGTAACACTTAGAGAGTTTGCAAGAAGGTTTTGGGGAGTTTTCCCACTTTTTCATATCACTTTCTATTAATTAAAAGAAAAATAGCTACAAAAATAGTTTCCTTTAGTAACTTTTATTTCATTTATTAATTTCAGCTAAAAATATAGATGAGAGAAATGTTACACCGTAACTAGTTTAATGCTAGCAAAAATTAAAAAATAGCAGTCTGTTAGATTTTACATATTTAATAAGTAATAAACTAACATATAATTTTTTTTAAATTCCTCTTTAAAGCTTTATGCCTTTTATGTCTCATTACTATCGTATTTTAGATAGAAAATTTGTTCAGATTAAATATTCTTAGTTATTAAAAATGAAAGAATATCATATATTGTTAATAATTAATTATAAGTTATTGGAAAGTATAACTAAAGATTTTATAGCAGTTATGTATCATTTAATTTATTGGATTATTTTCATATTATTCCATATACATGTTTCATATCAATGCAAAAATAAAAAAAATGTTAAATAAAAAAGCTTCTGTTGAAAATTAAGAATATTTTTTATGTTTATAAAATAGGCTTGCTTGAAACAACATTTCCTAAACCCACTTTTCCACAAAATATTTAGTTTCAAATGATAGGTTATGTTTACATATCTTATTAATCAGTCATAAAGAAGAAACAGAAACAAAAAAATTTCAGGAAACACTAAATTATAAAAACTAGTCCTAAAAACAAAAATAATACATAGTTAATGTTTATATATAATCAGCTCTTTTTAACGCTTTAGACGTAATAGCAAATTTCCTTCTGAGTTCGGAAGTTTGTTTTGCTAAATATAACTATATTTGGTTTTATTATACTAATTTATCAGTTCTATTTACCTATTTTCAGTAATATAAGACAAAATATTGCAACAAAAATATGATGGAAATATTTAAAATGTTCGTATTGAATATAAACAGTTAACTATTGCATTTAAAAATTAAAGGAAATACTGAATTCGCTTATATCTATGTCTAGACAAACTAGAAAACAGAAATCGAAAGAAAAAAAATAGCATATCTTTGTTATGAAATTTCTATAGATTCTTGCATCGCTTTCAGTGTATTGAAAGTTTTTCTGGAGTTTAAGGGTAATTTATATAT
>JAPMOR010068986.1:0-94495 GCA_026543865.1 Argiope aurantia | reverse complement strand
AAAAGAGACTAACCAATTCAAATCTGATCAAGTTTATAGCAAATTTTCTTAAATTTTTTTACCCACAAACCTATCCACATTCAGAAGAATTCGGTTCGGTAATCGAAGATTATGATGATACTAATGCCCATAGTGAAAAGGAATTGTCTCTTGAACAAAAATTAGAATTAGCGATAAATTTAAAAAAAATCGACGAATCAAAATACAATACAGAAACTAGCTATATACAAAACCATTCGACGAGTAGTCAATTTATTTAAAGTTAAATACTTGGAAAAAGTATTTCTCACATTGCTAACAGTACCACCAACTAACGCAGATGCCTAAAGAACGTTTTCGACAACTGGTAATTTTTGCACAAAATTACTTTTCAGGCTTAATGACAGTACAATTGATGCATTATGTTTTGTAAGATCACTTTTCAAAATTTTGTAATAGTACCACAGACTGATTAGTGATATTTGCACTTTTTTGTGATTTAAATAAATAAGATGTTCCTTTACTTTTTTGTGATTCTTTATATACTGATATAATTTATAGGTTATAAATTTTTTTTGTGATATTTACACTCTCTAATAAAACTGGCAAATAAAACAAAGAAACGCCTGTGTTTTCTTTTTTTTCTAAAATTTCTAATACCGGTATTAAAACCGGTTATCTCGATATTAATATCTAAAAAAATACCGAATACCGGTATTGAAATTTTGGTCCGATATTGCAATCCCTATTTATAATGTTTGTTTCTATAGTTTTTATTCTGTTCTTTTTAAGTGTATTTTATAATTAGTTCATTACAGACAATCAATTGTTTTATTTAATACTTACAACGTACAGGTACTAGCTATTCTCCGAAATACGAAAAGCATTAATTGAATAGTGTTCGTGAACTTTTAAGAACTACATTTTATCGCACCTAATTTATAATATCACATTATAAATTAAACTTGTACAATAAACATGTCATTTTCTGGTTAGCAATACAAATTTAAAATTAATACTGTTGAACACGCAAGTGGTGAAATTAATTGGCGAAATTGCTGAATTTTCTGAATTTGGGCGCAATGTCAGAGTTTTACTTTGCATTATTCTTGAATTTAGAAGTAAGGACACATGACTATTAGGGATTAGTGGTATATCAAAGGGTCAACATTTTTATATGAAATAAATCGGCGAAATCGAAGCGACTGGGATAGGGATGGCTCATCAATGAAATTAAAAATATGCAATCAAGAGGAACCTTTGCGATTTCTCTCAGGTGTAGGGACTACTAATGATAATTTTACTGTCACGAATTTTCAAACAGAATAAAAATTGCAGAACTGGAAAAATGAGATTTTAATTTCAGCATTTATCTGAAATGCGTAGATAACATATACAGTCCTTGCGCCATTATTCGTTTGACCAATGAAATTCATCTACAAACAAAAAGAAAAATCAAGTACATATACAGTTTTATGAGCTAATAATATATAAACAATCGCGGTCTTTTGAAACGGGTAATCAATATGCAGATGGTCCCTTGAAGAGCATCCAAGCTTTGTGGTAAAAAACGGAGCTAGGAAGATGCTCCTTAGACACACAATACGCTTTCCTTGATGAATAAAAATGGATTTCGGGCTGCCCCTAAATGAGCATCTTTTCTGGGAATATTTTCGCTCGTAACTCTGGGATAAAGAAAGGGGGACAGCATGTATTATTCGGGCAAACAGGGCAAAAAAAGAAAGGAAAGACAGAAAATGAACATTGGTTCGCTGCGCCGCTAGCTCAATCAATATGAACACATCGAACGAGCTACCACTGCATGTACGTCGCGTGTAGTGCCCCTTAACGATACAAAAATCCGATAATATATCTGTAATTTCTGCCGCTTTATGCCACTGGGAGGGAGGCGGGGTATGATAGAAAGTGACTTTCGAAAGTGGGAGAAATTTAGAGTTGTATATTTATAGTCCACCATTTCCGGAATTTTATACCGGATTTTCGGTTGCTTTCTTTTTGCGTCACAAAATCTCGGTCTCTATCTTCAAAAGATATGATAGTTGATGCTTCAAAATAATGTATATTGTCCAATTCTTTTTTTTTCTTTGAAGCAATGGGTTGCATTAAAGTTGACATGATCTAAATTATTTTTATGCGTTGTTGAATACTATATCAAATTGTATATTTTTAATATTTTATATTGGCATCAATTTCAAATTGTTGTGCTTAAAATTATAACAATTTTGAAAAAGAATTTCAAAAATATATAATAGGTAGTTCTCCGGAATAAAGGATGTTAACACTGACAATAATGTATATTGTCCAATTTTTTTAAATAATGGGTTGCATCAAAGTGGACATAATCTATATTCATGCGTTGTTGAATACTATATAGAATTGTATATTTCTAATATTTTATACCGATATATATTTCAAATTCTCATGTTTAAAATAAATTTTGAAAACAAAATCTTCAAAATATGTAAGGGTTAATTCTTATGACTAAAATATGTTGACATTAACAATAATATACATTTCCCAATTCTTTTTTTTTTTTTGAAGCAATGGGTTGCATCAAAGTTGAAGTTTCCCAAAGTATTTATATGCGTTGTTGAATACTACATCGAATGATAAATTTGTAATATTTTCTACTTGGATCAATTCTAAATTCCCAAATTTAAAATTAAATTATTAATATTGAAAAAGAATCTCCAAAATTCATTATAGTTAGTTCTTCGGAATAAAGTGCGTTGACATTTACCCCCCCCCCAGGCCAAAAAAATGGAGTGCGATTAAAGTTAGTATTTGTAAAGCATATTTTAATGCATAATGAGTACTATATCGATTTGTAAATTTGTAATATTTCGCATTCCTATGATTTTTAAAGTTTCATTTTAAAATTAATTCCTTAAAGCGTAATTTCAAAAGATCTAGCTCTAAAGGATATGATTCTTAAGGTATGGTAAATTGAAGTAAAGTTATGAAAAGTTCTTCAGAATATTGCATATTCTTCCTTCCATTTTCGAAGAAATAGAATTAATAATAATAGAATAATTTGAAATTTATTAGAATTTAGATTTTGAAATTTCTAACAGAACTTTTTACTGACTTCATTTAAGAATTTTCACCCTTACATACTATTTAATAATAAGGCATATTGCCCATTTCTTTGTCGAAGAAATAGAATTAATTAAAATAATTTGAAATTCATATAGAAATCAAAGTTAAAATTACTAATAGCACTTTAATAAATTTTCTTTGGTTTTATTTAAGAATTTTCATACTTACATACTAATTGATCTTTAAGTAAGCAATTTAAAGGAATTTAGGATTAAACCGTAAATCTTCTATTATTATAATGTGTTGAATATTCTATAATTCTAACAAAATTTTAAAGATCAAAGACTAAAACTTTATATAGGCTTTAAGAATTTGAAGAACAATGAATGCAAAACATGAACTTACGAAGAACAATGAATGCGAAAGAATGCGAAAGAATGCGAAACAATGCATGCATGAACGCATATATAATGCAACGATATAATTAATATACAAATTCATTCCATACAAAAAGTAATTTATTCTGAGTATGCAAATAAAAAAACGGGATACGTATAGTACTAGTTTGAAAAATTTTAAAAATTATGAACAATTAGTTGCAAAGCAATGTATATACGAACTTATATATAAAACAGCGGTATAATTACCATACAAAATTCATTCTTTACGAAGTAATTTATTCTGAATATACAAATAAAGAAACGGGATACGTATAGTACTATTTTGGATGAGAATTTCATCTGAAATAAATATGATAAATATCCACTGAAATATCTGAGATTTCTCTCATTTCATGCTATTGAAAAAAGGTCGAGGACAGGATAGAAAACGTTTTATGTAACATTAGATTGGTATATTTATAGTCTACTATTTCCGGAGTTTTATGTCGGATCTTTTAGATATACTTTCTTTTTATATCACAAAATATCCGCCAAAATATGATAGTTGTTTTTTTCTTTAGAATACTGTATAACATCTTATTGTTTTTATATTTTACTTTTTTATAGAATAACTTTCAAAAATATGATACTTTAAAGCCAATATGCTCCATAGCGTATGAATGCATTTTGAAGGCAGATCAGAATGATAAGTTCGTTGAAATGTGAGAGCAGGTAAAAGTAGATTCGAACTCAAAACTAAGAAATTAAGTTATATCTTGAAAGACATTATTCATCAATTATGGTGCCGAGAAAAATCCATTTCAAATGTACGTAATTTTATTTATTACACTTTTTTTCTTTTAAAACAGAAAGTGCTTAAAATATCTAGGAATTGAAATTCTATTTGAAAAATTTAAAGTCGCAAAGTAGTAGTAGTTATAAACATGTCGAAAAATACTTCTTTGGATGTATTAAATGTATATTAGATTATTTTTCTATATATAATATTTTTCCTGCCCATATTTATTAGATACTTGAATTTAAATGCTTCTTCTTCTAAGAACTGGAATGTCCAGAAGCACTTCATGTCCATCGGGCAAATTTTCTGAGGAATTTCAGTTTCCGTTTCTGTTTATTTAAATCTAATGCCTCTTTGGAATTTAATTTTTTTTCTTTTCTGTCATAAAAGTTATTTATTTTGCTTTCACCTTTTATCGTAATATTAAAATGTATGCTAAGTATTACAAGAAATTTAATTCGTTATAATTTTTACATTGTTTTGCAGTTTCGTTACTTTCACGCTGTATATTTGCATTCATATAAAGCATATAAGTCCCAGTTCTTAAGTTGCTTATCAAAATTACAACTCGCTAAAATAAATTATTAACTACTATTTGGAATCCATAATAATGAACCATGATGCCAGATAAAGTACGGTGTTTATGAACGACACATGTCTCAAATGAATTAATTTTGCAGAAAAAAAAATCAAACGAAAGTATTAAGACTTTCTTTTGCGAAGAAAATATCGTTACTGTGAAAATACACGAGAAGAGAGACAGTTCGAGATTTTGATTGCTCACTAAATCTTGGCTCTTTTTTTAAATTAAAATAAAAATATATCTGTATCTCTCTGTATTTGATACAGCAAAATCCAAGAGATTAAGAAATAAAATTTGGTGTGTCGAAATTTATGACAAATTGTGCATCTACCAAACTTTTTGCATAATGAATCAAAAGAAAGTTGGTGTGTATGTGAATATTAAATCTAATAGGATGGCATTTAAATAGATGACATTTAAAACCTTATTTTATCATCAAATTTGGAGATATGTAGCAGGTTTAGGACATATTCGCTTTACCTGTAGACTGTTTGTCAATCCATCTTGTTATTTTGTAAACAATAGAACTCAAAGACATAATAAGATAAATGCATATTTTCAATCATTTTCGCCCCTACCCTGATTAGGAATGGCAAATATTAGACCAAATCGGTCGAAAAGAAGAAGATCTGTTTCAAATGAGAAAAACGAAATGATGATAAATTCTCTCATTAATACTAAAAGAAGTAAATGGAAACAACTCACCAATGATCATTTAAAACTAAATCCTCAACCAAAATATATTAAACACGAAGCATACCAAAAAAACTGAATACCGTACAGCATGTAAAAGCGTGCCAACTTGATGAAAACGAAATCAGAATTGTAGAAAGTAGTTATTTTGAATAAGCTTTCCCACCATACAAAGTCAAAAGATAAAAGTAAGAATCTTTGATGATTACGGATATTAAAAAATTGAATTTATTATGAAAAGGCAAATGTATTTCGGTAGAAGGTTATATAGTAGTGTTCCTGAGTGGAATTCTGCTGACGATTTTTTAAAAGCAAAATAATGCCATCTGATGTCGTCCATCGGCGGTACTTAGGGTCGTTTATAAACAGAAACTGGCAGCACTTGTTGATTCTCAGAGGACTAAAAAGTCAGTAATATGGCTTGATGATTATTTAATGACCAAGATTAAAGTAAAGGAAGCTCTTAAACTATTTAGACTCTTTAGTATACCCTACTTAATAATCTCAATATTACAAAAGTATGAAAATACTCGGTGGCCAACATAATTAAAAAGGTTAGATTTTGTATGATGTAAGAGATACTGGTTTCAAAAATGTCTGTATTTAGTAGAAGCTGATTGAATATGGCTGGCCTATTTTTACATTTATAAAACCAAATTTTATCAAAATATTTTACACAATAAACTGTAGATCTATAGCTAGCAAATATGGTATACTGTTACTTTATAGGTTATAGATTCTCACTATAAAAGATTACTTAAAATTTTAGAAAGAACCCTTTATTAGAAATCAATGTATTTATTTTTATTTTTTTTCTAAATCAGCTTAGCAGCATTTCGTCATTTTTACACCATTATGAATTAGTTCTAAAATCATTTTAAAGGTGAAAAAATAACTTTAATAACATTAACATTCTCTCTGTACTATTAGTTTTCTATTTTTAATAAATTTTTCAAAATTTTTGTCTGTAGACATAAATATATCACCAGGATACAATAAAACACTCAATTTTCAATATAAGTAATAATAATTGCAATTTATTTGTAGAAAAAAATATGAAACTTCGGCAAGAATATTTTTAACGAATAAGACAAAGTCCCAAACGATTTTTTATATGCATTGAAAACTGTTTATTTTTTATTCCAACGTTGCCAGCAAAGGAATAGAAATTCCTCTTTGGATTCTAAATAGAAAAAAAATTAAAGCCCGATAATAAATAAGTGATGCAGTTTTTTAAGTCCAATAGTATGCATTAGTATATTTTACAATAATTTTACAGTCGCATTTATTATTAAATATACTCCTACACATATTGTGATGATTTGCATTCTTATTTTGTTAGAACTGCCACTTGTACTTCACTAAGAATCAATATTACGAACAAAATAAACATATTAGAATCAATCTTAACTCTATTATGCATTAGTGCTTCGAAATTTGTTTTTTTTTTAATTTATGCATTTAAACAGAATTAATTTCATAGAACATTATATTAATTTATCATATGCATTTTATTGGTATAATAAAAGATGATGTATTATCAGAAATGTATTAAGAGAGTTTAAAATCTTTGTTTATCAAAAATATTTACTTAAGATATTCAGCTTAAGATTTATTGCGCACATTTACTCAAAAATATAAGACATGGGGGAGTTTTCAAAATTGCGTATTTGGACTGCTGATAATATATTCAATTCAATATGAATTTAAACATACCGACAAAATTATTCTACGTAATATAAAAATCAATCAATTACACTCAACTGAAGAAAGTTACATATTTAATTTTGACGAGATTTTGTTTTTCAGACGAATTCGGCCACGGAAACACCTAAATCAGTATTCTACAAGGGGTGTTCAAATGTAAAGATACGAAACGACACTGTGGGTATAAATGAAGACTTTATTCAAAGTATGCACCATAAGCCTGAGCACAACGATCCCATTGATTAACGAGCAGAAGGATTCCTTGTTCCCAGAATTCCTGTGGCCGTGACGAGACCCAATCCTTCATAGAGTCCTTGAGTTCGCCTTCCGAGTTGAAGCGCTTCTCTTTCAGATATTTTTTCAGGGAACCAATCGCAGGGCGACATGTTCCAGCTGTAGGGCGGATGGTCGAGCTGCCCCCACTTGAACTTGGCCAGTTACGCGTATGGGACCCTGGAGACGTGAGGGCGCGTGTTATCATGGAGCAGAACCACACCTTCCATGAGAAGCCCGGTCTTTTGTCCTTGATGGACCTATGTAGTCTTCGGAGTGTCTCATAGTACACATCGGAGTTAATGGTTCTTCTATGCTCGAGGAATTCAACAAGTAGCGTCAATTGGGCGGCCCTTTTTATAAAAGCCTCTGCTCTTTCCTGCGGATAAGGGCGCCCGCACATGCACCGATCTACGCCGTTGACTCCAATCGCATGCCTAGATGTATCGCTACGTTCTCCCATAAGGGCATGGGCAAATATGCTAACGGTTGTGTTGTTACGACGTTTCGTATCTTTTCATCTGGACACCCCTTCTATTATACAAACTTCTATTCTTAGTGAAAATGAGAAAACACTTCGTGTCCATCATTTGTTAAGGAAAACAGAAATTTTCAAATCTCATTAGCCGAGGAGTTATATAAAACTGAATTTTACAGTTGTGGATTAATTTATTTCTTTATTAACAATATAAACTCACCATAAATGCTTTTCATATCTGCAAATTTAAAAACCGAAGTTTAAAGAAGCTTTCAAATTGTTTGGTTAAGTTTTACATCAATTTAACATTTATCCACAAGAAACACAGACCGCAATTTTCTAATAAAAAATCATCAAAATATATATTTCTATAAGAATAAGTTGTTTATTAATATTTTCAATTCTAAGCTACACAAGATGAAATATTATTAGAGAATATAAAATATACTTAAAATCTTTCATAAAATATCTATATTTTTAATATAAAACGTTTTTAATTCAAATATTTGTCAAAATTACAGATTTTTTTTATAGAAATGAAATCAAATTTGGAAATTCAATCCTTTCAAATTATTTAGACAAAATAACGAAAACTTACTCTCTATCAAATAGACTTTGTTTCTTTGAAATCTTGCTTTAAATCACCTATGGTGAACAAAAAGGTTATTCTAATAGACACACAGATAAAATTTAAAAAAATGTTTAATAATGTCACAGAATTATTAATTGAAATACGAATAGTAATTTAAATTTTATGAAAGAAATATAAATTGAAATTGGAAAAGTACAGTGTTTACAATTGCTTTGATTAGTTTAGTTATATTAATGCCCCATATTAAAGCAACACTATGGCTATTTTGGGACGGATATCGTAATTTTGAAATGCATTCAGATGACGAGGGCGACACCTAAGCTGGCAAACCCCTCTCCACACCACGCCACACCAGTTGGAGGGCGTTTGAGCAAGACATTTCACGTACACCGGACTCACTTACACGACGGTTCTTTGGTGGAATCAGGTCTCGAACCTGAAACTCTCCGGTTCCGAAGCCGGGACCTTACCACCAGGCCATCGCGTCCCTACAATTTCTTTGTACCAAGTATCGGAATCTTTATATCATTTAATAACAGCAAGAAAAAAATATATCTATGAAATGCTGCAAAAATTATGTTCCTAAACTCTACTCAGAAATTGGAAAAGTCCAATGTTTATAATATATTTTTACCAAAGATCGGAAAATTTATATCATTTAATAACAGCAAGAAAAAAACATATCTATGAAATGCTGCAAAAAATATGCACTAAAATCATGTGTAGAAATTAAAAAAGTTCAATGTTTTTAATTTCTTTTTACCGAGGATCGGGAACTTTATATCATTTAATAACAGCAAAGTTAAAATGTATCTATGTAATTCTGCAAAAAATATACAACAAAACCAAAAGAAGTGAAAATAAAATAAAATTTTCACTTCACATCGGTGCTTATAAAGAAATAAATACTTTCATTTTAGAATAGAAACATTACAATGAACAAAGTTAATAGTCACAGCAAAAATGGTGAAATATTCTTAAGAGGCGTTCAAAATCTGCAGAATACATAACCTATTTAAGAACAAGATATTCAAATCATAAAATTGGTCTGCATTAACAAGGGGGGGGGACTGAATATAAAGTAGTGAACGGTAAATATTCAGCCAGAATGTTTTAAAGAAATATATTAAATTACTGGAAGAAATATTGCTGCTGTCACAGGAAAATACAATGTTTATCACTCTAAAAAATAAAGTTGTTTCAAAAAATTTATTTCTGTTGTTTCAGACGATTTTTTTTAAAACACTGAAGTATTAAATTCTATTCAAATCATAAATAAAAGAAATGCCAGCGTTTAAAACATTGTTTTTTGTTATTTAAAAATAAATTTGATTTAAAAATTTAGCAAAGCGGAAAAGAATAAATTATATTTCTATGCTTGACATGAAACTACACTTTATTTACAAAAGAATAGCTGAATTCTTAAATTCCAATCTAGCGATATTTCAGAAACTGAAACATTCGCAATCCTAGTTTCAAGTTAAAATATATCTGGTTTAACCTCATGTGTTGTTCCATCATTCATTCCTTCTTTTTTTGTGGAATTTTATATTCTTCTTAAATGGTCTATACTTGTAGATAAAAGGAACATGCTTAAATATAGAATAGTTAAACTTGTTTATGCTATTTTCAACGAACATAAAATTCTACACAGGAAAAAATATTCGTCTTTACGTAAAAGACAGAAAACTTTACAATAAACATTGAGACGTATACTTAAATCCCTCAATGCTTTTAAGTGAAGTTATATATACTGTTCTTAAAAGAATTAGGAAATGAAATTTTCTTTCTTCATTTACATTTGCATCGCTGAAGGCATTTTCAGGAAGTTTAAACAAGTTTAAGCACACACAACTCCATGGATATTTAGTAAATGGATCAAAGAAATATTTTGGATCAAATTAAGTGAGAAAATAAATGCATTTTTTCCGATTGCGAATTAGTATTTAGCTAGTCGACTTCGGAGACCAAATGTTCGACAACCGTATTAAATAATTTTATTCATTTTTTTGTTTGTTTTTACTATCAAAACCAATATTAATGAAATAAATCTTATTATACCAAATAAAAATGTAATTTTAAAATAAACTTGCATAACATGCGTTGAGCATTCTAATTCGTTAATGGTCTACCTAATAAAATTGGGGAAATCAGTTTTTCTGATGAAGATCGGGGTTATGTTGGGAAATTTTTATTTTTTGATCTCGAAAATGGATGATAGTGGAAGGGAAAAAATTAATATTTAATTTAATGTAAAAACATTTCAAATGAAATAAAAATTGTGAAATCGATTCAATTGTTAGGGTTTGGGGACACAGTTCAATATTTTCCTATAGACAATGAAATCTGAAATAGTTTTCTAATATTTTTGGGGGGAGGGGCAAGTTGTCAAGTGGTCACGATTTTCTTTATGGAATAAATATTAGTAAAATACTTACACAAATTGGGTTTAGAGAAGGATTCTGCTTTTGACTTTTTTTCCATAGACAAAGTTCAGTGAAATAATGTTTTTGGAACTTCCCTTAAAATTTGAAAATAAGGGATCGATGATCATTAATGATAAGGTCCTTAGCTTTCATATGAAACAAAAATCGACGTAATCAGATGAATTATTGGATCTTACAAATAATTGGATTGACTCTTTGATTTTTTAAATATATAGAGGCAGATATGTAAAAAGCGCTAGCTAATACGTAAAAATTTCATAGCCCCACTAAAGTTTAAATATATTTCTAGAACATGAAATTCATGAAAAATGAGCTCTTAATATTTGCAACATACATGGAGCTATGCAATAAACGAGAGGAATCGGAGGGAAAGCCATGCCATATTTACTAAATTGATTATTTCTTTTTCATTGTGCAATTCTTCCACTCCTCCCAATCCTAATTTTATTGAATTATTTTTCTGGAAGTTTTTACATCCATTTTGACTGAATCAGAGGAAAAAAAATGAATTCCCAATTCATAATGCTGCCAATGCGGAATCATAAAGTTTCCAAAGCGCAATCTTTCATAGTGAATATGCATTTTTGCAAATCTATTATTCCATCAACCCTATTTTATTGGAAAACTCTTTGATGGTTATATGGTTCCAATGATTAGGGAGAATAGAGTACTATCATTTGCTTTATCGTTAGTACTCAATACATACTCTATACATAAATTGTACTAGCATTTGCTTTATTGCTAGTACTCTATACATAAATTGCATCTAATACAAAGAAGTCGTATATTTCCTTTTCCCACAATGTATATCAAAAATAAAAGTGCGTGAATAAAAGTGAGTACGTCTGTGAAGAATGTGGATATTCTACAGAATGAACCGTTTGATAAGAACTACCAAATTTGGTGCAAATACAATTTAGACAATAGGAACTTCCCAGCAGTTTTTTTAATTATTTTTTTAAAAGTTTTGATAAATTAAAAATTAAGCGCGATTTTGGAGTTTTCCCTCTATAACCACTCAAAATATTTTTGCAAAAGCAATTTCATAACATTTTGAAATATAAATAAAATGATTTAATGATATAAAATTATTTATTGTGTAATCGTTCTGAGATTTCCCAATTTTTTGAAAATAATTCTTTTATTTTCTACACCAGATCTCATTACATCGAGTATTTCATAACCTGATATTTCTTTCATTCTTAAAATCTAATGTAAATAAAATATACCGTTTATTTTCCGTGTATTATATACGAGAAATAAGAAATTTGATTCAATTGGGAAGTGAAATATGAAATAATGAGAAAGGTTATTCTCAAAGATATAATTGAATAGCGCAAAACTTTAATAGAACATAACATCATCAGAATGTCGGATCACCCTATATAGATATATATATAGGGTGATATAAATTATGATTGCTATGATAAGATTTGATTTTTTTTTGTATCGTTATAAAATCGTAAGAAATATCATTTCAATAAAAGAAAACAGTGTATTAAAAATAACAGACCGTTACTATAACCTCTAAATTATATATTTATGCACGATATTTCATTGTATTATGTAAACCAAATTAAAAGTACGATACTTCATATATGGCAATTCTCATTCTTTTAACTTACAGACAAACTTCAATTTTTGGCAATCACCCTTCTGAAAATAGATTCTAAAAAGTTGAATCGTTGAATGCGTATTTGTTTCTATCTTTGTCTATTTATTCATAATTTTTATTCATAGCTTCCTAAAGTGCCATCCCTTAAAGTGAGCAATTCCCGCTTACATAATTCTTTGCAAAATCTGATTTACTCTTAAAGCTGCAGCAGGGGGCAGAGGCATATTGGAAACATCTTGGCTTCTAAAGCAGAGAGCTTCAAGTGCGAAATAATGATCCATCTGAATCTTGATAGTCTGGATCTGGTGCATATTAAACCTAATGCTACCCCACCCTTGGAGCTGATCACATGAATTACCACTGTTACGACATGGAAGATTTCAAGAGAGAGGTATCAATTCAAAGTGTCATGTTCGTCATTTTACTATTCAAAGCGATAGTCCAAAAGTATGTTTCAAAAAAGAAATTTACTATATCTCAAATAATCCTTTCTGCAAGTTTTTACAATTATATGAGGTATTTTAGACTGTCTATGTATTTATTAAATAATGAATGAAAGAAAGAATTGAGCTTTCTTCTGTAGAATCTTTTAAACAAATTTCATACATACATTATAAGAATATATATATATATATATATATATATATATATATATTCTTTATCTTTTACATTCAAGGGAAGAAACATATCCGTATACAACTGCCTAGGATAGTAAAATTTTTTTCAGAGGGTATAACTGAAAAAGTAAATACAATAAATAGTTTTGTGACTACAGAACATAACATTAATATAAATAAATGCAAATTATTTTTAGCATTTATTTATTCGTTGTAACTTTTTTTCCTATATCTTTTATCATTTATCATTGCAAATATTATTCAGAAAAAACATAGCTTTAGCTACCTTTATTAAAAATTATAATTTTGAATCTTTGGTATATTCATTTTTGTCAAAATAAATACACATATATTTATTCCTTAATGATTTTTAAAGCTATTATAAATGAGGATAACATTCTAAAGACAAAAAAAGAATAATAATTTTATTCTTTTCTTAATTTTAGAATATGCCATCGTTTGGTTCAAATTCATTGTTGAGACCCGAGTTGCGCAACGCCAATCAAGCCTTATTCAGCTGGTTACCATGGACAGACACATCTATCACAATAAAGTACATTAAACAGCGTTTATGAGAGAAAGCCGATTTAATGGCATCCACTTATCAAAGATAAATGTTCTTGATAGCAGCGCAGTCTCACATGATCACGCTAAAGCTCTACAAAAATCGAAGCATATGGCAGACTGTTCCGCAGCTATAAGCTTCATGTGAATTTAAACAAAGCATTGAATTATGTTAGAATTACGATTAATAGAGACAACCTTATGTAGACTCTTATGAATGTCCATGATTTTTATACTCTTTATCATTTAGCCTATTCTTAATTTATAGTTCTCGTATCTAATAATTAGAGATATTTACCAGTTATTAATTTTCAAATTTTTAATATTCGATTTAATTGATAAAGAAAATGTTCATTTTCTTTTATATGTTCAATCTGATTTGGACATATTTTCTTCTAACAAAAATATCAATTAAAACTATCAATAAGCTATCAACAAACAAAAGACTTATGTAGCCTTTCATCAATGTACATGATTTTTACATTATTTATTCTTCAGCCCATTCTTAATATAACATGGCTCTATTATCTAATAATTTGTGAAATTTATTAGTTATTAATTTTTAAATTGTTAAATATTCTATTTAATTGATAAAGAGAATTTTCATTTATATGTGCAATCTGTTTTGGGCATATTTTCTTGTAAAAATATATCAATTAAAACTATTAATAAGCTATTAACAAACAAAAAAAAACTGTAAATGCAATTCCAACTATTTTTTATAAATGTCTTAAATGCATAAATCATGGTTTTTTTTCTTTCTTTAAAGAACAGTCAATTTTTAACCGCATATAACATTGCATATTTTCATACCTTCTCCTGAAAATTATCTTTCGCTTATTATTATTTTTTTAATTTTTACGATACGATTTGATTCAGGAAGACTATTTAACTATTCATCTTATAAATGATTTCTCACATTGGCATATAATATTGTAGAAACTATTAATTGAAGAACAAAAATTCATATTTTTTAGAGCCTCATCGATTTCTGCATTAAATTAGCAAATGCATTAAATTGCATTTAAAATTATCAAAATTCGACGTTATAAAATCATAATCCATCTAATTTTGATTAAATTCAAATTGCATAAATTAGAATCCAACATATCAGGGTTTTTAATGCTTGAAAAAAATTGTTTTTATATATAATTGTAAAGATATGAACTATACACAAACTATTTTTTTGGTAGTATTATATTGTTGTTGTTGTTTTTTATAATGGCACTTGTCATAGATAAGCCCACTAACTTTAGAAGTCAGTTTAAGCCAAGGGTGCGTCTCTTGTTTTTCAGTGGCGCCATCTAGGGCCAAGAGTACGACTTAGCTACACACACGTCACAACCCTTTTAACGGGGCGGGCTTCATTCATGCATTTCATTCACTCATCCACAGATCGTAATTTAGACCTGAATCAGAGAACGATCACCTCTGATCCAGTAGCCCCAGTGGTATAACTCTTGACATGGAGGACTTTGTGACCACGTTGGTAGTGCTATGATTAACATAATTAATGCTGTAATGTTTGGCCGCCATTGGCGACGCCTGCGGAAACGATTGTCGAGATTCGCCGCGGCCGTTGAGGGTTATTTTTTTTTATATATGATATGATTAGAAGAGCTCGTGTGGCGGAGGGAGAATGTTGGTTGTGGTTTTGATTTGAATAGATAATTTTAAGAAAAGTCTGCGTTTTATTTGAGATATGTGTTTTCTTTAAGAATACGCTCGTGTCATTACAAATACTATATACTCTACTTTTCGCAATCTTTTTCAAATTTCTCTCAATTATTCGATAATATTTTCGCAGCTTTTCACAATTTCGCACTTCTTTACAGATTCTTAACAAATCTATAATCTTTAACGTTGGAAAAGTGTGAATATGTATAAAGCTTAAATCATAACAAAATAATATATATATTGTATAAAATTTGCTTTCGCTTCATATACAATGACCATTGTTAGAATCTTAATATTTTCACTAGCATTCTCGTTTATTTGTTTTACTATAATCTGCTCCTGTTTCTTAAGCAAATCCCTGAATACGCCTTTATTGTTGAACGGAAGCATGCAGTGTAATTCTATTACCTCTGCAAGTAAATAATGTTTTCTTTTATATTGGAACATTTTTTTCTATGATTTAAGTGAAAGCCCTAACTTTCTCCTATATACATATATAAAGATGAAAATATTTTAAGCAACATTTATATTTAAGATAACTAAGTATTAAAACACGAAGTTATTATAATTTAAATCTTCATCATACATTTTCAGTTTGTCCAAGCATGTCTTAAGAGAATCTTTACCGTTAAGTATCAGTCATTATCCATGCCATATCTGTTAATATGAGAAATATCTAACATTTGAATAGATAGAAATAAACAAGATATAATAGATTTAGATTATTATTTGTAATTAAAATATTAGATAGGAATAAAAATAGGTAAAGGACGAATTCACATTATTTATAAGATATTTCTTCTTTACAGTACCTTTTCACGACATATATTTTAAGAACATAGAGAAAAAAATTACAACTTTTTAGCAACTATAATCCTTCTCCCTAAATAATACATAGCTGCATTTTGGCAGATAAATCTCAGGATAAAAGACTTATCTAACGACAGAATTTACAGTCTGAAAAATTACTGGCTTCCGCACTTAGTTCATAACAAATGATACCAACAAAGCCACTATTTTCATCTAGTACTTTTCTACATGCAGTGCTATACGCGGTGCCTGTATTTTCTGTACTTATCTCCTCCTAGCTTAGGAGGGCATTCTTTTCTATTCTTTTTTACCGATACCTCCACGTTTATCGTTAGATCATCATTAGCCGAGTAACAAAACAATACTAAGAAGAAAAGAAACTGCCAGTGAGCGCCAGAGAAAACCCCAAAGACGTGAATCGGGGCAAAGAATCTTATCTATAAGGAAATGCTAGGATATATTGTTTCTCTTTCGTAGAAAAAGCGTGATAGATTGCCGTTTTTGGGCTTTCGCTTCCCATGGTCGTGGAAGTCATCAAAAGTCCGAGTATTTTCGACTCATTAACTAACACTGTCTCATTCGGTAGTCGGAACTGCAAGGTAAATTATCTTCGTTTCCTTCCTGAACGAGGAATGAAAGGTTTTTCCTAACCATACAGGCCTCATCCGGAATCTAAATTGTATTTTATTTCCCATATAGACAGATTTTTAAAATAAATATTTGAAAATTTTGGTTTAGATGGATATCTCAAACCATCAAAAAATACAAGTACTGCAATTAAGGTAAACTATTTATGAAATGACTACAATACACAACTGCAGATACAATATGCCTTGTTTTGAAAAAAAAAGGTTTTTTTCAAAACAATATTTTTGAACTCCTTCATGTGATATCAGAATACTTTATATATCAAAAGTATACCTTTTAATATTTTACATCTTAATATGTAATGTAAAATGTTATTTTTTTCTATTCTTTTTTGTACCAATATACGTTTTCTCTAGAGGGTTCTTTGTTGTTTGCAAGGGTCCAGTGTCATCAAGTGTAGTTTGTTCCTTCGTGCTAGGTGGGGTTGCTCTTCGGCGGCCCCATCATGTTTTTCGCATGGCCTCTGACTAGATCGGGATATCGTACAGTATGCCAAAAGTATGGGAATATATCACATTAAACTGTTTTAAAAAGTTAACTATTAAATGCATGATTATTTGTTATGAATAAAAAAAATCTTTTATTACAGGAAAATACTCATAGGTTACGTAAAAAAAAATTTCCCAAAAATCTAGCTTGTTTATAATATAATTTGCAAATACAGCATCCAACATTGATAGCTTATTTGACCACAGATGAAAAGCAATTCTTTAACATTATATAAATCACTCCTTTATAGGGAACTCGACAATAGGAGTTATCTTTTCAAGTAACACACTGAACTTCATTACCCACCACATTCAAATGTGGAAGAAAAAAAAAAGGATATTCTTACCCCCGCCAAAAGTAATGTCAACTTTTTTCTTTCATACATGATTAATTGTCTATGTTTATCAATAGGATTTTGAATAAATAATTGGAATTGGATGTAGACAATTGACAACAGTATCAATTTAAAGTTTAAATATCGGTACTCTTCGAGACAAGGAAGATATCTTTTTCGTAATTGTTTCAAATTCAATGATTGCAAGCTGCATTTTATGTAAACCTTAAAAATAACAAAACGTTTCGCACTGTCTTCAATGAAGATATATTGAGATTCCTAAAAACTTATAATTTTAGGGTGAATGTAGTCTTCAGTGATAAGGCAATCTTCCATATCAAAGGCAAGAAACATGTCTATTCGAATACGGGAATTAATGAAGTATCGAATTGTTTAAATCCCGCATAACGAAGGGAACTTATATTGAATGTTTTGTAAAGCAGGTAAAAAACATTGATGCATTATTTTGCTTTTAATATATAAAAAGCAAAATATATATCAATGGAGGGCGATATCTTTTTTTTTTTTTTTTTTTTTTTTTTTTTTTTTTAGAAAAAGGCGCTTAGGACATAAGCCTATATAATTTCCAAAGACATGTAGTTATATAAAATTCAAGGATTGCAAGTAAACTAGAAGTGTTAGAAAAAGAAATAGCAAAGAAATTCCTTATATATGTGCGTGCGTGCGTGTGTACACAATTTGTAGCTATGCACGCTTATTATTCGTTGTAAATCAGCTATCGATTAACAACAATGTCTGTTTCAGATATTTCCTAATTATCTTAATCAGATATTAAAAAAGACGTGCGTACGAATTTTAATATCTATGTGAATTTCTGGGCGATTATTAAATAATATACAGTATGATTGGTATAAGAGTAAAATGTAATTTACAAAGTAACTGATCTGCACATCAATGTATCTACCTTTTAGCCCAGAAGAAAGATCGAATAGAACTTCTTAATTGAAAGGAAATGATTAAATTAGGAATATTAACAACTGTTTAGAGATATTTTCTTCTAAATTCTATCATAAAATAGTCTAGGATCTGTCTAGACTGAGAGAATGCATTTCAACATTGGCTCTCATAAAAGTTGCATTAAGTTTAATCCCAAATGTAAAAATATTTATGAGTATATAATTTAATCGTTTTCTGCGCTGAGAAACTTCACGGACAACTAAATTTCTCTGTGTTAATATACATATAAAGAGATATATGAATTTTTGGAAAGAGTTTAACTCCATATATAACTTTAAGAAAACCTTCATCTAAATGAATCACAAAATGATTTTTAAATATATTGTTCCAAAATTAAATTTTTCAAAAAAGTGGATCAACCAGTAAATATGAAATCCTATTAAAAAAGTTTTTCTATTGTTTTCCCAAATGTGAACTCACAGAGAGACTATGCACTCACACTATTTATCTAGAGTAGTGCTATTTTAACTAATGGCTTGAAATTGTGCGATTTGAATTAAAGTCAGATTGATATTTAAGAACCAATAAAAGAAAATACTAATTTATTAAAACAGAAAAAACCACATTAAAAGGCCAAAAGATCTACCAAGAATAAATAAAACCAAACAGGAAAAAGAAAGTTCTGAATAATGAACATGAACAATGGCACCCAGTTGAACTGCCCTCACAATTAAAAATCACCGAATTCCTTGAAAGACTGAAAGTTTATTTGCAAAAAACATATATCCAATTATACTGGAAGTTATTTTGCTCGGTGTTAGAAAAACCTCCTTATTGTCAGTATAAAACGATAATTGCGAATCGTTTTTTACAGCGAATACTGTCACCTTATTGTCAATAAAAAACGATAAACGAGTATTGTTTCCTTATTTTCAGTAAAAGACGATAAACTAATATTGTCTCCTTATTGTCGTAAAAAACTATAAACGAGTATTGTCTCCTTATTATCAGTAAAAACAGATAAACGAGTATTGTCTCCTTATTTTCAGTAAAAACCGATAAACGAGTATTGCTTTCTTATTATGAGTAAAAAACAATTATACTATTTATTTAAAAATAGATCCTCATTAATGATTTCAAACGTTCGAACACGGCCATAAATTTGTAACATTTCCTTAGCAAAATATATTCACCTAGTAATACATCTTCATCATGTACGATTTGACAAAAACGATTCAAACACGAAAATGATTCTTATTACAACTCTTCTGCTCTAATTTAGTAATAAGTAATTTTTCTACAGATGTATCGCTTTTCTACATTATTTTAATGGGAAAATTCAAAATAACAAGCAATTTCTATTATTTTTTACATCATTTATATTTATTTGTCATGAGATTCTTTGAAAAAAAATGCTTGAAAAAAGAAACTATGCATTAAGAACAGTGTCTCAATTTAGAGAAAATCGTTTTTCCAGTTTTTAATGATGTTAAAACTTAAAAAAAAAAACTTTTTTTTTTGTTACTACCAAAAATAAAAATAAATTCGAAAAATAAAAACGCTTGGTTTTAAAATAATTCTGCAATTTATTTTATCTTTAAACAAATACAATTGAGGGAAGTGATTCATATTTAAATTTAATTAAAAATAATGACTGAAATTACTTCGTCTAATTTATGTATACGTTTCAAAAGATAATTTGATTTTTTAGATATACATTCTAATTGTTTTCCTAATTTAGATAAGAATTTCTAAACCTTGAAAGCGTCTAAATTTTATAAAAGATAATTATTGCATTTCATTTTGAAGATTAAAAGAGTAATTAGATAAAGAATAATAAAATGTAAAAGTAACATGTAAGGTTTTCGAAATCGAAAATATTTTTTATAAACGTTTTTTACTTAATTAAAATAATTTAACTATCCACATATCAAATTAACGAATACTGAAATTTGAATACATAATGATGAATGAGTAGTTTGCACACGCACACACTTTCACCTTTATTGCAAGTAAAGATTAAAATTAAAGCATTCAGCTGCTCGCCTTTTGCCAACATAAAATTTAAGACATTCAATTACATTTTTTGGGCATTAACTCCAAAGTAGGATTTTCATTTCCGCTTGTATTTTAGAGCAAATATATTTTTGTCTTAAATTTGTAAGTGCAACATTTGGTAGTGGATTCATTCATTAAATTTTACTTCTTAGTCATATTAAATTATAAGTAAAAATCTTAAATAAACACATTCTATATAAATAGTTTTGTCAGTCTAATAAAGGAATAAGCCGCTAAATGAATCCCCCAGATTGTCATAAAAAAATTGTGATTTGCATTTGTGAATGATATCTTTATTGAATATTTATCAAATAATGCAATTTATATTCGGATACAATCCTTGCATAGTTGGAGACACGCATTCAACTTGTCTCTTTGCTTACATTTTCATTCCTGACTAAGTTTCTTGGCAGTTTTCGAATTGTTTTTCTTTTTCTCACTCTATTTGAAACAAATTCAATTATTTCTAAAATATTTTTGAATTTAAGTTTCAGAAATCAAAATAATTTATATAACAGATTTCCTTGTCAAAACTTTCTGTAAAATATAGATATATACTACAGTTTCTGACATTTTTCATATTTTACACCATCTGGTTTACAAATCAATATTCTAAAGTAAAATATATATAAAGCTAAATATACATATATAAAAGTAAAAAAAAGAAAAGAAATATTCGTAAATATTAAGCCAAATTTTTAAAATTTTTTATTCATACGAAATTATTAAAAGAACATTGTTCCATTCATGAGTTTTTCTTTCTAATCTGAAAGACTCACGCATTCGACGTCATATTTTGCAAATTCAAAGTACAATTACATGATTCTCTTTTAAGAGCCATAATGCCCATAGTTTAAATCCAGAATCAAACATTTCTATTTAAATATTTAATCCTGAAAATATCGATACTTTGGACTAATTTACTTCTTCGAACATTTACTTATGGAATTCAGAATATTTAAACAATTCCGACATCATTTGCAATAGTCGAAATAATTTAATGTTATATCCCGCCAAATCCAACTATTACTTGATCATCGTTATTCATTTACCTTAATGTTTGACCATATTGTCAGTTTCATTCGTGTCCAGTTAGATCGAAATAACTGCATTTCTCTGAGAAATGGGCATATGGAAGTTTTACATCGCTACACTCTGTCTCGTAATGGTGCAATAGTTGAATTATGTCATGTTTCCCATACGTTTTAATCAAACTGCTTGCAAAGGATTATTTTAGTAAATAATTTGATGTCTAACCATTTATGAAAACTCTCATGCTTTCTAATGATAACTTCAATTTAGGATAGTGAATTGATGTTTAAAGTGTGTCCACTTTTACATTAATACGATCCATTAGTTTACGATTATTGATGTGTCAAAAAAGGAAAGAAGCGAGAGATGTGAAAACAGCCAACTGAAACGAAATTAAAAGAAACACGAAATAAATAATCATTAAAATTTAATTATTATGAACAGTATATTATTTTATATCAATATATTTATAGCAAATTTTTATATATTAATTATTTTAAATTACAAAATTGATTTGAAATAAATTTCCTTTTAAGTGACATGACGAAATGTAAAAAAAAAAAAAAAAAAATGCATGGCAAAAAGACCTTTAATAAAATGAGGTTTCATAAAGGCGTGTGAAAAATGACAAAATCAACAAGAATCATCGAATTGTTTTAAATATAAATTTTGAAAATATGTGTAATACGTATTATTTCAATTTATGAAAAAAATGTCAAAAAAGATGCATATTAAATGTTTTAAATTTCAAAATTCAGTTTAAAGGAATGCTGGTACAAATGTCATGGCAATAAGTGAGAGTGCTGTGACAAAAAGAATCTTGACAGATACCATTGGCATGAAGGCGAGCATGTACATGAAAATCCTGAAATACACATCAGAAACACCGGATTATTTTTAAAATCAACTTTAAAAGAATATACAAGATACATTCTTTAAAGCTGTAAATAAAAAGAGGACAAAAATATTTATTAAAATTAATTATTTGAAATTTTAAAGTAAATCGGAATGAAATAATAAAATTAAATGAATGCTGATGTCTCAATATTAATGACTCAAATACATGACAAAAGGAAGATGCATTAATGACAAAAATAGCTTTCATATGAGAGATAGAATCTTGATAGAAAACACTGGCATGAAAGCAGGCACGAAACGTGAAAAGCATGAAACTATGATGCGCAGAAGAGACCTCGAATTATTTTTAAAACCAATTGAGAAAGAAATTCAAGATACCTTCTTTAAAACTGTAAATAAAAAGATGAGAAAAATACTTATTAAAATTGATTATGTAATATTTCAAAATACATCGGAATGAAATGATAAAATTAAATGAATATTGATGACTCAATATTAAGGACTCAAATACATGACGAAAGGAAGAGGGAAGCATTAATAACAAAAAGTGTCCTGATATGACAGAAGCAAAAAGGAAGAAGGTAGATAAAATTGTCAAGAAGCGGAAAAAAATTAAAAATATAAAAAGATTATTAAAATCAAAAAATTATTTTCTAGAGTAATGATAATTTTTTTTGTGTGTGTATTATTTCAAGTTATATGGATTCTTTATTCAGTCCTTCAAAGTATCAAAACATTAGACAGAAAAATAATACTATTTATTTTCTCAAATTCAATAATTCAGCGAAAATTTACAAGAACTGACATGAAGAAATGAATTGTTAATAATGAAGATTATGATCCATAGTCGTAAATAATTAAATATTTGTTTAGTGACTAATCTCTTCATAAGATATATTCCTTTTATGGAAGTAAATTCACGATTAAGTCGGATGAACCACAGTTATTCACTAAAAACATTATTCACTCTGTCTATGAGGCATTCTCCCTTTACAACATACTGTCATTCACCGATTTCTCAACATTGTTACAACCTAAACTTGCAAAGGTGGATATTTAAGACTTAATGTAGCATGCAAATGAATTCAAGCTATGTGAACCGAGATTAAATATAATCGACTACACAAGACTGTAAGACAAGGAGCGAACTAGATAGATTTCCCAGTCTGGAATGCTACTGGTACCTAACACTACAAGCATTTGGTAGTAGTAATGAACGTTTATAGTTCACAGATGGTTTAGTTAGTACTACTGGCGTCGAATGAGGCTTAGCAGAGGACAGTCCTATGGTGATTGTGCCCGTAACGCTAATGGAAATACCAGGCTAATTTATGTTAGAGGCTTCCTGGTCAGGAAATGCTGATTGGCACAGGGTTTCCGAACCATTGAGGGGGTGAGACGATAATTACTGGATTGCGTTGAAACAATTTTGGATGAGTAATGATGTGAAAGAGAATTCACGATGCTGAAAGTGAGACGCCTCGAATGCGTCTCGCCAACATTAATTTCAGTCTTAATTTTAGTAACAGTCGATTTAAGTCGTGATTTTAATGCACTTGATTAAAGTCTTGGTTTTGTTTAGTATGCAAATTTAGAGAGAGTTTGGAACCAGCCACAGCGGTTCGAGATAAACTTGATCTAAGTTATGGATTGATGTTCCTTGATCTCCAGAGGTTAATCATTCGTATATTCTGTCCCTGATGTTTTATTGTTAACTCTGTGATTTATATATCACAATTAATTATAATCTTAGGTTTGATTACACATATTCAAAGGGAACTTGGAATTATCAGTAGGGTTTGGAGATCCGCATCCTCAATGTTAAATATTGATTTTCTATGGTAGCTAAAGATTTTGTAATTTGCACATTTTAAGTTTTAGAATGTTTTATTGTTTAATCTAATATCTATATACAATGTTTTGAATATAGTTTATTAAGCTTTTGTTCCTTTAAATTTATATATTTCATGAAGGAAAAACATTTCTTAAAAATAAATACACAAGAAAAAGAATTTTACTGTCTAAAAGAAAGATTGTTGAAGATATTTGAAAAGAATATATTTTGAAGAAATAGAACACAAATGTTTACGTTTTGGGATCAAAATTTATTAACTTATTTTAATCGTAACCTATTTAAAGTGCTATAAAGAACTTAACAATATTTTTCAGAAAATTACACATTTTCAAAATAAACTATATGAAATTTCATATATCAATTTATTATTAGTTAGGATACAATTTAAATCTTTTAATCAAAAATATCTCTCTTTGTATTCTCGTTTTAATACATTTTAGCAACAGCCACGTTGTAAATTCCTTTAAAAAAGATGATACTGTTATTTAATAATAAAGGAACTATTCTATTTAGAAATATTGAATGGTTAATATTTGTCAATGCTTGTACAAACTTGTGAAACTTTTGAAAAGTTATTGACATAGAAAAGAAGGTTTGATCCACTCGTTTTAACAGTAAAATTTAGAGTTCCATGACTTTATGTTTTTGGAAATTAAAGAAGAACAAAAGAAAGAAATTCTTCTTTTAATTACTTATAATAATTTTAGAGATTATTTTTTAATTATTAAAATAAAATAATTCTATTTAAAAGTATTGAATGGTTAACAACAATGTTTGCATTAACTTTTGAAACTTTATAAAAGTTACTACAACGTTTTATCCATTACTTTTTAAAGGCGAAATTTAGAGTTGCATTACATCATTTTATAGAAAATTTAATTAAATTATTGCACTGGAAATCCACCTATTTCTAAATTAAAATAACTTTAAACAGTCTCTTTACAATATCCTGATAAAGCTTTTTTGGAATTACAAACCTTTGTTATATAATAAATGCCATCATGTCAGATTACAGCATCGCAAGGCCACAAACATCTAAATTTGAGTTATTGGGAATTTTAGTAACCTCTTTACAATCTTTTCCTAATATCACTTCTACTAATTATGATGTTATAAGATATTCTTATTTAGAAATACGCCTCGCTTCCAAACCGCTGAAAAAGGGCAAGTGATCCCATTTTTAACTCTAAAGTAAGAGGGCTATTTTTTACTTACGCTATGTTGTTAACTTTTTAAGAAAAATGTTGGAGTACACTCCTAAGTACCTTTAGACAAAACCATAGTATATCAACAGCATATACACCAGAAAACAAGATAGCCGGAAGCAAAAGTCTGTGTAAAACATGCGGGAAAAAGTCCTCCCCCTCTTTTGCTTCAAGCCTCATTTAACGATGGGAAGTCTGGAAGGTCCTCCTTTTCCAAGAACCCAGTGATGCGCGAATATCCTCCGAAAGGCAACTGAACGTTATACCTCATCAACCACACTCAGTAAGGCTCCAAAATGTCTGACCAAGCCCAAGCCAGAAAACCGATGTAGTAAGTAAACAGCGGTACGGGAAAAAAAGTATTTCTTTATAGCGGGGAAACAATATATTTAGTTACTGGAGCATTTAGTGTTGCGTGGGCTCTTCCATTTACATGAGGCAGAAAATATTACCTGAATGGATGAGCTTAAAGTTTTTGCGAAGTTGAGGGGGAGTTAATAGGTGAAGAGTGAAGTGTAAAGGAGTGTGATTAGAGGGTTCCTCTGTGGGGTAGTGGAAAGCGTAATTTTATGGAAACGTGAGTGTAATTAATAAACTGAAGTAGTGGTGGTAAGTAGTTTACAAACGCTAAGGAGCCCTTGTTTCATCAATAATAAATTAGCAATGTTATGGTTCCGTGAGATCATGCGTTAGCCTTGGTTAGTTAAATTTCCCAGCCTTTTTTAAAAATTTCATTTAAGATGAAACAAGGTTCTGATTCCTAATTCTTTGTTCCATTAACCATTTATTTTAGTTTTATATGTAATGAGAAATATATAGGAAGAATACCGAAATGACAACGATATTAAATTTGCGGTATTATCAAAATTTTAATAGATATTTACCGATGAAAATTTATAACGTCTTCAAATGCTATAATGGATAATTGCTATTAAAGTATAGGAGTTTAAAATACAGTTATAAAGAGAATACATTGTCAGATTCAACATCATATTGTATGCATGTTAGAAAATGTTGACTTTTGCTAAACCGGTCTTTCAAGGTAGCATACATATTAATTAAAGGCTTGATGAATCGAATTATAAAATACAAAACTACTCAAATGGCTCACATTTTTTGAAACGTCCAAAACTGGAGCTAAAGGCAGAATTTGGGCAATAAAATGTGCATAAAAATTAAACAAGGGAAAATTATATGTGATTATCTTATATTTAATGGGCATTTTAATACAGAAATAAAATCTGAACAATGACACTTCGATTTTGTCACATTTGCAATTAACTTGTTACATTTTAGATTAATAGCTTATTCTTTTTTTTTTGCCATATTACTTCTTTTATAATTTATTTTGGAAAAATGTTCAAAATATTTTCCTTTTAACTTTTGGTATATGGTTATTAATAAAAAATTACTATCTGTTGCAACTCTCTGTCGATTTGTCTGAGATACAGCATTTCACTGACATATAATCCAGCTATATTATCTACATATATGAACATTTGGTATATGTACTTAAAATATTACTATCTATTGCAACTCTCTATCGGATTTTCTGAGATACAGCATTGCACTTACATATAACTCACGTGATTATCTACAGATATTGAATACATGAATAACTTTAAATACGCCCATAGTAAAAAGTCTCAAAAATTTGTATAATTCACGTTTACACAACTTTTTCTGCCAGAGAAAATTATAAATAATAAAAGAAATGTATGTTACCATTAGAAATATTGTTTTTATTAAAATATCTGCAAGGCATTAATCGTCATTTAAAATGTCCCCTTTTTAAAATTGTTACACCTCTTTTACATCCCGAATGCGTCGTTAGCACTACTTTCATTCCTAATAAATATTAAAATATTTCTTTACAAATCTATTTTTCTAGATTTAAATAAAAATTTAAGAAATAGTGTTGAATTTGAACCAATAAAGCCTTTCTGAATGAGCACTAAACCTTCATAATTTTCTTAAAAAATATTGTTTAATACAATTTCAACTTAAAATATTAGGTCTACCGGAAAGTTCTGTCCGTTTTAGAATGAAACAAAGGAATACATTTTTTCATACTTTGGATAAACTTTATTGAATAATATAATTGCCATAATTATTTATGACTTCTTGCCAGCGTGATGGCAATTTGTATACCCCATTTTTAAAAAATCTCTTATCTCTAGAGGCCAAAAATTTAACCAGTGCTTGTCTGATATCTTCTTCGTTCTTGAATTGTTTGCCCTGCAAGAAATTTTGTAAGGACAGAAACAAGTGATAATCAGATGGTGCTAGGTCTGGGGAGTATGGTGGATGCGACAGAATTTCCCAGCCTAGCTCTGCGACTTTCTGACGAGTCCCCAAAGCAGCATGTGGCCTGGCATTGTCATGAAGCAGTATGATGTCCTTCCTATTGAACATCGCCGGCCTCTTTTCTTGGAGTGCTGTTTTCAATTTATCCAATTGCTGACAGTACCTCTCCGAATTTAACCTTTCGTTTGGTTTCAACAGCTCAAAATGTATTGGTCCTCGAATGTCCCACCATATGCACATCATTCTCTTGTTCAAGCTCAACTTCGGTTTAGAGGTAGAGGGGGCAGGTTTTCCGGGTTCACAATATGCCCTTTTTCTTATGATGTTTTCATAGGTAATCCACTTTTCATCCCCAGTTATGATTGTAACCGGAGCGGACAGAACTTTCCGGTAGACCTAATATATACTTGAGAAATATTAAATTCATTCTAATGACTGTATTTGTAAGTCCTGCAGATGTATTCTTATTTCCTAAATTCTAAATTGAATACATTATCGATATTAAATAAATTCTAGACTCAATACATTATCATCATCGATATTAAGTAAATTCTGGACTCAATACATTATCGGCATTAAGTAAATTCTGGATTCAATACATCATAAAGTTAAAACTAAATGAAATATTTGAAAAAAATTATACTTTTAATTAAATGAGTCATCAATCCTTGTTTATTCATTTCAATTTTAAGAAAAATGAGAGATGATTTATTTGATTCTGATGCATTCTTCTACAACGATTTAACTGTTTATTAACAACATCGATTAAGCCTGGTATCAATTTTGCACAGAAAATATCTCAATACGAATCAAAAATAAAAATCTAAAAGAAGGTTAGGAATAAAAGTCTAGTTCAGGAATTCTCAGAAACATTAAAACAATTTTTGCCCTAAAGCGATAGGCATTTATTTATCTTTGCATTAGAATACAGAAATCTGATTGAATTGCATTTCTTTTCTTTTATAATTTTTTGAACCTACCTATCTATATCTGAATGAATTTATGATGAAAACTCATTTATTTTGTATAAAAAAAATTCTATCAAAACAGCATTAATATTCATTTTATTAATATATATGTATAATATATAAACAAAATGAATAATATAAAAGGAATTTAAAAAAATATAATATATATGAAATAAATATGAAAATATAAATTATATATAAAAATAAAAAATATATAAAATTTATATAACATGACATAAAATGAACCATAGCGTGAGTGATTTTAAATACATGTAAGTTAATAAAAGGCTTTATATAGTAGGAATTGTAAAATTTATGTCTTAATAGCGTAACAAAACAGTTTTCTGCATTCTGGCTTAAGAGATTTTGTCAATAAAGATTTACACAATGTATTTGGCGAAAATTAAGTAATACTCTCAGAAATCCCAGTGACAACGGCAATTCATTTTAAATGACACTAAGTGATTATATATTTATGTCATACAAAACCACTCAGTTTAGAAAACTATTCTTCCACCTCTACTAAGCTTGGAAGACAAGACTCTTTCACATTTACGTCCAGAGGTAAAGCAACCCAGTAAAGCATAATGCATTTTTAACAGGAAACCACAACAATGCATTTCAATCAGTAGAATTCTTGGAAATTTATGGGCTAACCAAGGAAGCTGAAAGAATAAGCTGGCTAATTCCAACTACAAAAGGCGGAAACAGAAAAGTTAGACCTCCTGTAGCAATGCACATAGCCGATGGCTAATGAAGCTAGCAGTCAATTAGACTGTCCTGGTTGTAACTCTAATTAGCTCTAAGCAACATCCGGGGAAGTTAAACAAACCTTTCCCGTATAAGGCTTATATTGCTTTTCAATTTAACCCAGTTCATTATGCATTCCGTATCTTGTTAGAGAAGGGAAGATGTTTTGGGGTGCTTTGTTAGGGGTGTTTTCCGTGCGAAAAGTTCACCCTGTTCCAGTGGAAGTGGTTGAAAAGAGGTGACACTGAAAGTTGGGGAGTTTAGGGGGCGGTATTGGACGAAATTGAAAGTGGAAATTGTAACAAAGATTCACTTTTCGTTTCATTTAATGTTATACTGAAGAGTTAATTAACGCTAATTTGTTCCTGCTTATGCTAAATAAGGAATTTGAAACTGGAGGGTCTGTATGAGTTTGGTGTTATCGTCTGCGGTTTTGTTTATTCAGATGGAAAATGTAACTGTCTTGATCCTTACGTGCATATTTTGCTGAAACTTTAGAAAATGTTTATTTTGCCCCATAGAACGTCTAATTCTTTAAATTTTCTTTTAGTAAATTCTGTAAAAAGAATTTTAAGGGTTGAAAAAAGAACTAAAATAACTTTTGTTATAATTTTATAATGATTTTTGTTAATACAATAAAAGGACAGTTATTATTAAAAAAAATAGAAAAAGGAATAAAAGAAATAAAATAAAGAATATAAAAGGTAGAAAGGTCTATAAATAATCGCAGAAAAATATTTTCTAGTTAATGTTGAATGATTAATTGACTTTTAAAATAGAGCAGTAACTAAACTAAATGAAAATAATTTTTAAATATATATTTAAAAAATTATGAGCATTAATTTTTGCTTAGGAGTGCTAATTGAACATAAAAATGACCCTTATCCTCAACAAAATAATTTAGTTACAAAAGAGAGTTGGTATAAAATAAAGTAAAAGAATTATATTATTTTATTTCTTTCATAGCACAGAAAAAATGCATAAACGTAAACATATTTCTGGGAAATATTAAATGGATACAAATCAAATAAATTATGGTGCATTTATAAAACGAAAATATATTGTCAAAAAATACATTGTATAAGGTATGTACAATTCTTGACTTGCTACATTACATGCAACATTATATAACATGAAAAACATAAATTCTAGTTAGTCAGACATATTTAGACTATTTACGGAAGAAATAATATTTTTTACTCTTACTAACTATAAGAATTGAGAAAAATGACAACGATATAAAAATATTAACAGTAATGGGAACATTATTCCAACATATAAAAATTGATACTCAAATAAGATAAAGGTTATTCTTTATTTATTTCTCAATGTAGTAAGTATTTAATTTTGCTCAAAGCAGGATAAAAACATATTAACTTTTAAGAAATATATTAATTTTTCAGAAAATTATTGATTAGAAATATCAATAACAAGTTCCGTCAATGAAAATAAGATTCCTTAAAAGTCCCTGCTTATTTCCCTTAAATATTAAAAGTACATCGTTAATATATAATGATTTTTATGCATTCCATACCATGTTCAGTTTAAATTTTAGATTATTTGTTTGAATTTCAGAAATCCAAATATTCCTGAATTCATAATACAAGGATTTTGTAGAAAAATACATACTAATAAAATTTTCATATACTTTTATTTTTATGAAAATAATTCTTGTACTAGGAAAACATTTTTATAGTGTGATTTCATTGTGACCTTTCCTGTCATTTAATATTATCATATATTAAAAGCCAGGAAATGGATGTATATTCGTATAGATACCAAACAATACCTTCTGCTAATAGAGGATCGTTTCATTATTTGATCAACGCCTGAACTATCAGTGACGAAAGGTGTTCTATGATGAAATCATCCCAAAGTATTTATCTTACCGCTCTAATTTAATTCACTTAAATGTATACTTACTGTTTATCTTTAAAATGAATATTTATTTTAAATCAACTTTAATATCATTATATATACTTATAATAAAGCTCAAAGTGTGTGTGTGTGTTGGCGCTCTACAGGCCAGACCATTCAACCTACAGATACGAAATTTGGCACGTGCATACCTTGGAGGCCGGGAATGTGCACCTGGGGTTATTTTTTCGAATTTTTAAATAGAATTTTATTTATTTAAATAGTAAGCGAAATTTTGACGTGTTTCTGCTATAACTTCAGAAAATATTACAGCACAAAAAAGATTTTTACATAAAGTTAAAGATCAAAAATTTATCTTTTAAATGATACTAATGTTTTAATCTTAAAATTAAATTTATATTTTTAATCAATTTTTAAATAAATATTTTAACTATGTTTTTCAATAATTTTTTTCGTAAAAAATAAAAATTAAGATTAAGCATGTTTCGCATTCATGGAAAAAAATTAGTTTTTTTAAAGTGTTGCCATAACATTGATTAAAGCCCCAATTAAAAATAAATTAAATCTTTTTGGAAATGAAATGTGCAAAAATATAATTTTCGGCACGTGTTTGTAGGAAATGAAACAAATATGAAATATTATTTTTTCTAAAAAATAAATTCAAGAAAAATTATTTTATGATCTTTTACACTCTCTATACAGGGTGTTTATTTAGTCCTGTACTCATTTTGATGTTTGATGACTCATAAAATAATGAAGATATAAACAACCTTATGGCATTTATTGATGGAATAACTCATATATTTTCCTTTTCAGGTTTGAATATTTTTACTTTTGTAAATATCGTCTGCGCGTGTTTTTCATTTCAGATCATTTCATTTTCCAAATATCGTCTGCTTATTAATTGCATTTTTCTCTCTTTTGTTTTTGGCAACTATTGAAATGTTATGTCTAATTTTGATGTGTTTTGTTCTATGTAGTACTTTTGTATGTGATGTTTTATTCGAGCGGATATTACGGAGAATACATACACCACAAGAGAAAGAACGGATTTTATGTTGGTCATAGAGTTAATTTCTAATCAACTAAATCACTGACTTTTAAGAGTTAATTTCCAATCACTTAAACTGACTGACTTATGAAAATTTGAATATCACTATTCAATAAAAAAAGGATAATTTTAGATTTTCCATCGATCGCTTCAAAGAAAATAAGCCAATTAGTGCGCAGGTTTCTCAAGATTAATTGGCCTAAGATTATGAAAATGTTGAGTTTTTCTAAATTTTTAACATTTAAAACTTCATAAATAAGTCTTAGTTGATCGTGGAAAATAGAAACATTCATTCATTTATTTAAAATTTGGTGTGTCCAGAATATTTCTCAGAATATGATACCTTACTGCATTAAATTTAGACTTCATAATTTTTGAAATATATTTATAGGCCGGAACAAAATATTATTATTGATTTTATTTCAATCCTTTTGAAAGCAAAACTAAAAACTGAATTTTATGCTGAATCTCAGAAATTTTTGTTCAATTATTGTTTGGGATATTACATAAATGATGAAAAATATTTTGTAGTTAACATAAGACTTAAATACGGAGCGATTCTGTTTGCAAAACTCATATTCAATAATAATAATAATAAATAAATAACAATAAAGATGATAAATAAAATAAAACGCTTGATTTTATTAAAAAATATCTTTATATTAATTGCAATTTTATCATTTACATTTTAAATTAAAGTTGAAGTTTTGCCGGAAATGACAACAAATTAGCAAAATATATATAGTAAATTGAACGAAAGGATCTAAACAGTATAAATTTGGTATGGCTATCAAAATTTGAAGATTAAAAATGTTTTGTTTGAGAATCCTTTAATAGACCAGTTACTTAAAATATTTAATTGAAAAAATTTAATTGTAGCGAGCGGTAATACTGGCGAACCGGCTGGTCACCAAAGGCGGCTAGTCTTAAAATAAATCTCGAAAAGAAAATGAATCTACAAATCATATAATCGGAAACTTCGTATATCAGAAAATTGGGTTTTTACTTTCTAACATATAAATTAAGTATTAGATTTGATGTGAAATGAATAAACTAATTCATAATCTGACTAATATATTGTTTAACTCTCAAGATGTTCCGTTGTACTATCATCAATATAATCAATATATTATTAATATTTTTATATCGAAATTTGAGAAAATAATGTATCTGAATATACATAACTCCCTTATTTCCCTTCTTTCCTCCCGTATTACTTTTATAAAATCATTATTATAATCAATATACTATTGATCATTTTTATATCGAAATTTGAGAAAATAATGTATCTGCATATACATAACAGAACTCCCTTATTTTCTGTCCCAAATAATCCGTTATACTCTTAAAATGTAATTTTAGGTTGAGCTAGACATTACAAAAGATATATTTGACATTGCATCGTAATAAGGACCAACATCGTTTTCCAGCCTGACTTCTTTCTAAAACCTTATATTTGCAAAGAAATGAAATAATGTGATTAATAAATTATTTAAAATACAAATAAGGCGTCTAGTTTTGCAAAAGCATATTCATGCATAGAAAGTTGCCCTGCAGTGATCGTCATTATCAACTTTTAACGATCTTATTAAATCTATATTTCTTCGAGGCGCTGCGAACATGTTTATTCAAGATATTGAAAGTTTCGTCAAAGCTCTGCCAGGTCCCTCCTCCTTTATAAGACACCTGTCGCGTTCTCAGATTTAATAGAAGCGTAATAGCTTTCTGGGTACAGAATACCGATGATAATGTCCCAGCCCCTAGGATTGGGAGCATGACCAATACTTACTTGTTTGTTGTTTCCCTCTACCATATTGATTGTTGGTACTTGCTTTGTCACAATCTCCTTTCGTGATAGTGTACTAGTGTTATTTCGTGACAAAAAGGGGAATTAACTGCGTTTTTAGATGTGTTTTCGTGTTTATTACAACTCAATCCTTTCTACAACACGTAATATATCATGAAAGAAAAATATTTTTTTCACGAAAAGGTTATTAGGTATATTTTTTTGTCAAATGGATATGAAAATAGATTTGCCTATAGATTGGTTTGCTTTAGTCTCAGAATATTAATAAAATGAAAATATGGTCTTTAAGCAGTCTTTTAACGAATTATGTCCTTATTTTTTAAACAATTTGTTATAATAATAATAACTTAATAATAATAATAATATTGCTTCTTTCTTCTTATTAAAAATTATTTATAATTTCTTAATATGAAATTATCTTTTTTCCTTGAAGATATATAGAGTCAAGAAAATGACATGCTGGAGACTTACAAATTTAAAAAAAAATCAATTGTCTACTTGACAAATTATTAGGCATCGAATCCATCTGATTAATTTAATTATGTCAACCAACTTTGATGCATTAAATCTTATCATACCAAAATGAAAATACTATTTTAAATTATATATAACTTGGCATTTTGATTCATTAGTTTTGCAAGAGAAGTAACGAAATTCATTAGAGATTGAAACTATCAAGATCACTCCAGTTGTGAAATCTGGTATTTCTACTAAAGTGTTATTTTGCAGATGATGGAGATATATTATTTTTTGTTAATGCCGTTTCAAAGAGGCATAGACTTTCCTATGAAGTAAAAATTTGCAAATCACTACAGTTACTGGGGTGCATGGCTCTGTCATGTTTCTTTCCTATGGTAAAAATGTATAGTAAAGGTTCTTGTTAATATATATGTAAATAAATGTTAAGATTGTTCTTTCTTAATATACACTAAAGTAGGAGTTTTGATATATATTTCAAAAATAAGGCTGGTCTCAAATAATCAAATATTGATGACACATATAAAGGTCATGAGTCTCATATGAACTGATAATACTGGGTTCGGAGACTATTTCCTTGATTTTCCCATTTATTTTAGACATAAAGGCAACGAATCAAATAAAATTCCTACGAAAGCACAAGCCGCTGTCCTGGCATTGTGGAATTTTCATACATTAAATAAGTATAGTTTCAATTTATACCTTTTTTATCGCATCTCAAGTTAACCACATATTTTTGGTCAATTAGACATTGTTTGAAGATTCACTCTTATACTAATTCCAATTATAAATGTGTTATAAAAATTATTTGAATTGTTTAAAGTGAACAAAGCCCACACAGAACGTTTACATACATTACCTCTGAATACTTTTAGTCAATAATCCATTTTAGTTAAATAATTGGAAAGTGAATTTAAAATTAAAGAAGAGAGAAGATTAAAGCTGGGCTCTTATAAGGCAAAACTACACGTGATCTGAAAATATTATTGACACACAATTGGACTTTTCACGCAACATATTCCTTGTGCATAGTGCTTGAACGACAAGAATAATCCTCTTTCTCAAGATTGAAATTATTTTTATACTAAATTTACAACTTTTGATCCTGTGTTCTTTGCATTACATCTTAGTAAAAAAAAATGAGTTCGAAAAATGTTTTTATAAATATGATAAAACAATGGATTTTTATTCCGTCGAGAAAAAAAATAGATTCATAAACGTAGATGAAACGTGATTTTATTATTGCGTATCGTTAAATAAATTTGGAAAATAATAACAAAATTTAATAATTTGTTCATCATTTTTTCATTAGTTTAAAGATTCTGTATCCAAATAACAATCGGAAAATTCAAATACTTTTTAAATGTGAATTAACTTTGTTTGATAGTAAAAAAATTGCCATATTTTGCATTTTCCTCACATTTATCAAATTCGAAATTAATTTCGAATCTGCTAAAAAGAAAATATTATTTTCTATTCTCATTTACGATATTTCGATATTCAAGTAGTTCTAGAAAATGCAATTTTTTTATTTTTAAACATTCTTGATTGATCTTTAGAAATAAGATTATTTTTCTCCCTTTCATTTATAATGTATGATACTTTTGCACTAATAACAAACATTGTTAGAAAAGGCGAATACTTGACGATGGTAAAGAGATTATCTTATTTTTAAAGGTCAGATGAGCATACATTGATTCCATAAATAATTGAATATTTGCCTTTTCTTGGACTGTTAAAATATAATAAAACAGAGGGAAAAAAGGAGCTTATTCTTATATAGAGTGTGTAAAAAAGTTGCAAGATGCCTTGTTTATGTTTAGGGTCCCCGGGTTAATTGCGATTTTCACATTACATCAAAATTACCTTATAACGTCTTACTTTGCGATTTTCGAAAACCAAGATAATAGATTCTCCAGGGCATTTTCAGATTATGCCAAGTTCACCAACATATTCGGTTTATTTGTTAATTTTCAGATTACGTCAAGATTTCCAAACTCAATTATACATAAGGTGCCACGATTGTCGCCAAGATGGTTGACAATGTTTTGCATTTTTTGACTAATTACCACGGAGCTACCGAAATATACTTTTACCGCCGCATCATTCTAATTTTCAGCATCCAATACGAATAAAAGTTTTAAAAATAAATTACAATGAAATGTGCCATCAATGGTAATGCCTTCGTAATCATTTTAAGACAGTTGCGAGCAATTGAATCATTTGTGTAACTCCATAAAAATACGACAGAAATATTTTTCATCTCCATTTGTACAGACATTTTCATTTTCTTTTATTTGATAAACTCGGAATTTTTACTGAGTAACTATTGTTTATCGTGTTAAAAATATTGATTAAAAGAGTAATGCTTTTTTTTTCTTTGCAAGTCTTTGTGGATATACATTTCTGAATGATTTTGGTCATAAACGCTGCAACCGAAAAACTCCGAGCCTCCAACTCGAAATATTGTATCAAGGTAATGTTTTAGAATTGATCATCTACTATTAAATTTTAAATAAATTACACTTATCATAAACAATAACACGGAAACAATGAAAATGCAGCAATATGCATGAACATGAATCCATTAATTAAAGAAATGAAAAGCATTGTTGCGAAATATATTTAAAGTTATTTTTAAGAATTTATTCCAATTGCTGAAAAATTGCATCACAATACAATTGGAATTACTGAACAGCTTCAATTTTTAATTTTTATGTAGTTTAAAAACGTGTTTTCTTGCACAATAACTAACGTTGATGTTACCTGAGGTGAGAGTATAAAATCTGATTAATTTTTACTTAAAACATGTAATTAAAATTTGAAAACCCAGTTTTTTTTATGGATCACATGCATCTCCAAATTAAGAACTTATCGAATCCCAAAAGTCTAAATCCAATGATCACCATATTACATTGTTTTTAGCGGATTTTTTAATGCGGGAAAAGGAACACGCTTATCGCATAACTCAATTTGATAGTAATAAGCCAGTTTATGAATGTTAATATATTAAAATATGTTTTATTTGTATTTTCAATTGCGCATATATTTTCTATTTCTAGCAATTCACGATGATTGTATAAAGCTTAATTACTGTCTTTTTTCTTCCAAAAATACTGATTACATCATGTGATAAATTTTTTATACCATTGTAAATTGGATCAAGAAACTTTCGAATTCAAATAGCGCTCAAATATTGTGATTGTTTTTTTCATATACCGAAAGAATCATGTGTAAAAATATTGAGAGAAGAAAGAATGTTGTCAATAACACGTATGAAACAGATCAACCTCAGATTCACTAAGTATCCGAATATACTAACTTTTGGCACTATTTATCAACCAAAACATGTGACAGAAAAAAAAGGGGTTAAACTCGAAAAAGTATGTAATTGATGATACTAGCTAATTGCTAAGCAGCAGCCAATGAATAGAAAGGAAAGAAATCACGTGATTTATTCCACTCCGATGCAGAGAGGCAACAGAACTTGTCGCACAGGAAATCTGGGACCGAAAGGAAAGAAAGTGATATCCATTTATCTTCGGTAAATTAGCGACAACTTACTGGAGACTACTTGCCAAACAGAGGAAATGAGAAGTTGTTTTGTCTCTTGTAGCACTGAGCGTTGATTCCGAAGGCAAGAAGTTTTGTCAACATTTTATTAGCCCAGTTTCAAACATTTACTAATATCATTTTTCAAAATTTTAATTATTGACTTAAAACTCTTAAGTTATATAAAGAGACGAAATTTTAATATTTATAAAAGGTGTTTTTAGTATTTATTATGAGATTTATCAACTAAAAGAAGGATATATGGTTGTAGAATCTAAAATACTAGACACTTTGAAGTAAAATATTACCGAACAGCAAGTGCTAGAATAATTAAAGTAGGGTTTACAATCTGCCAGTTACAAACCTTCCAGTAAGACCGTGTATGCGCAGAAACTGTACAGAAGCAAGTAGTTGTCCCGTCGATAGAAGAGCATGCTCTCGTCAGCTCTCTCAGCGCATGTGCAATTTTTCTCCTATGAATGTGTGATCTTATTGGAATACAACAACTAACTGAATGTAAACACACCTTAATAATGTTCTGAATAAACTATGCCAGTTCTAGAATCAATTTCACCTCATGCAGATAGAAAAGAAGGAAAAGATCAGAACAGTATAAAATTTAGTGAGTTATTAGTCTACATAGGCGGCTACATTTCCTATACGTCCACAATCTCAAGCTATTTGATCCAAGCATATCCAAATTGAAAAATAAACTGTTTACATCGTCATTTAGACTGAAAAATTTCATATATGCATAGATCACAATTTAGACGTATTGCATTATAAATAGATGATCAAAAATAGCATTAAAATAAGTTTTCTGTGGTCCACGTATGGTTTGTACCTTGAATAATGAATGGAAATGCTTTATTCTACCTAAAAGTACGAATTCAAGTATCGAAATACAAAAGAAGTGTACATAAAACAGCAACATACAAGTAAGAAATCAGTAATAAACAAACGCAACAACACAAAATGCTCAGAGAGAACTCGCTCAACCCAATTGCTTTTTTAGCATATGACTGTCTCTCAGCTCGCTCTCTGGGCCTTTTATAGCTTTCAAAGCAGGCCAAAGAAGTTCTAGAAATATTTAATAAATTCACTTACATTCGATGTAATGCCAAAATTTTAGCAGATTTTTTGCAAAATTCTAGCAAACCATAACATTTATTATACAATATTACTTGTAGTTGTTCTCTAAATACTGCTTTCTAGCTTGATATTTTTACCTTTGTACTTGACTAAGTAACAGCAATTATCTCCCGGAATAAATTTAGAGCCTCATATGCCTTTCCTTATATTTCTATAAAGGATGAAATTTTGTTTTATTTTCCAGTTCAATATTTATTTATTTTTAATCTCACGGAGATAAAATTCGTGGTTTAGAATGTCTTTTAACAGTGTAACATAAAAATTTAAATAACTTAAGCATAACTTCCTGGTGCTAACAATTCCTATTAACACAGCTGTTCTAGTTAAAAGGATATCATGTTCTAAAAAACATGATCTAAAATAGATATAACGAGGAAGTTTATTGTGAAATGTTTTGCATAGATTAAAACTTCGTGATTTAAATTCGGTCAAAATAAAAGAGAGAGAGAGAGAGGAAAAAAACCCGCACAAATATATAAGGAGTCCTTTATGAAATTTTACGCTTTTGAAAAAAAAATTCTTTCGGAATTTTTACCAAGATTTAATTTACTTTTACATTTTAAGCAGTTCCTTTTCATACTATGTTTTTCTATAAGAATGAATTCAGTTAAATATCTTGTTTTTATTTAATATTTCTATGAGCAGTAGTTTGTAAGAAAAATAAGAGTTTTTCGAAAAGAAAGAAAAAAGTTATGTTTCTTTTGGTAATAGGTCGGTTTCTTTCACAGATTTTAAATATAATTTTGAAGATTCCAGTCCAACTAAAAAATAAATCAGTGTTGTTTAACTGGTTATGTTGCAAATTAAGAATCGGTTTTAAAGAAATTATAAACATTTCCAAGCTCAGATTTACTATTTTTTCTATGGAAGAAAGGCATGTTTTTTTTTATTTGAGTATTTTAAAAACGTGAAAAATGTTTGTTTTGAAGAAGAAAAAAAAATGAGATTATTTTTTTAACGAAAAATATTAAATAAAAATTCGAAACAGTTTTTTAATTGGGTTTACAAGTAGGAAATAATTGGGCTAAAAATAAAAATATTAGTCTCTAGTTATTAATTAAAAAATTTACAAGTAAGGCTTTTGTTTCCACTTGTTATGCGCGTCCAAAAGCATTTTATAATTTTGTCAAATATCTTGAGATAGTTTGTTTCTAAAGTTCAATTGTATCTTCAGTCTATTCTCGGACAAATAAGCTGCATAGATTGCAAACTTCTATACACAATACATCTATAAAGTATGAAAAAAATTGTTTGTCAACCGCATTTATAAAGTATAATAATTTAAACGACAAATAATTTACCAATAGATATAATTAGATTGTTTTTATTCTGTTGTAACCAAAATCACCAGTTAGTAAGCTAATTTTTTTTTTAATTTCCATGCGAAGAAAAGCATATTTTCATGCAAAATTTATTCATTTAAAAATAAACATGTAAAAATGAAATGAAACCAATTTTTCAGATTTCAGTAAATACAGTGTGGTTATAATTAAAGTTCTATTTTGCAATGGTCATAAAAGGAAAACTACTGGACGAAATGTTATCAAACTTGGTAATAATTTAAAGGAAATCACGGCAATTTCTTTTCTACCAAGAAAAAAGTTCAAAAACTCAGCATCAGGGGTAAAATAGCGCTGTATGTAATATTGTTGAGCAAAATAGGACATGAAGATACCGGTTTCAAATGTGTTTAATCGTTTCTGAAACGTGTTACAAAGCATGCCCAATATGTGTTATCTCAAAAGCACTGTTTATGATGATAATATAAATAATTTGGTGTAACTGAAAGATGAGATACACCGACATATGCGTAACATTCCTCCTGATATGCTAGGAACTACTGTTGAGAACGCAATAATTCAATTTAACTTGCTTTCAGAAAACGGTGGACACCACATTGAACATGCTTTGTAACACGTTTCAGAAGTGATTAAACGTATTTTAAACCGATGTCTTCATGTCCTACTTTGCTTGAAAATATTGCATACAGCGCCATTTAACCATGGTGGGGAGTTTTTAACTTTTTTTGAGGGGTGAGGGTTAAAAGAGTTCTCATGGCCTCCTTTAAACTATTACCAAGTTTGATAACATTGGGTCCAGTAGTTTTCTTTTTTATGACCATTTCAAAGTGTAACTTTAATTATAACCACCCTCTATATTAATTGAAAAGCATGATCAAAAAGATGATTATGATTTTTATCTTTCTTAGCTCTTCTGTTCCAACATCTTTCATAAGAACTTATTACCAATGACTTCAAATAAAATGAAAGAGAAAACAGACATGTAATTTCCGGGAAAATTCGTTCATGAGTTGCCAAAGAATGAATGAGAAAGTAGTTTATATGTTACCGTTAAAGCTCGACAGCCGTTAATTTGAAGATTAAATAGCTAATCTGTAGAATAACATTTGCTGAAAGGGCGGAATCAAGAATTTCCGAATTTTAACTAGGTAATGTGCACATTAGCGACTTCCGTATCATTAAAGTTCAAAAGTTTGTTTCTCTCATTTTCTTTACTTACTCCTCTCCGGGCAGGGTTAAAAAAATGTGATTCCAAATCTAAATGTAAGATAAATGGGTGTGCATGACACAAAAATAAATTGTTATGCGACTCAAAGATATCAAATTGCACTAATAAGTAAGCATAATTTTATCATATTAGCAAATTCATTTCCTTAATTGTAATAATATGTCTTTGTATTATTATTTTTCAACTGATTGATGTTTGACTCTATCAGCGTGAATCAATGTTGTTGTTTGCTATTAACGTGATTACTTATGTATCGAAAAGCAAATAATTAACATTTTGTCAATTTCCTTAATTGTTATAATATTTTTAAAACGTTGGATTCTTTGTACTGAAATTTTTCAGTTGACTGATGATTGATTCTATCAACTTATGTGTTGATTGTTCGACTTTCTATTGTTCTTTAGATATCAAAAAATAAATAAACAACTTTTAATTTTAAAGTATAGAATCATTGCTGTTATTCGAGCAAAAATTTTATTTTCTCTTTACCAAGTGCCTAGTAGGTAATATAAAGATTAACGTGTGCCTAATTCTTAATGTGCAAATTATCTAGGTAATTCGCAAATTATCTAGGTAATTTCAAAAATGAAGCAATTTTCCGCATTTTAACGGACTATCTAGTTAATGTGCAAATTTGCTAGCTAATCTGCACATTAACTGGTTTCTGCACTTTAGCGGTAACATATAGATTGATTTTTAATGAGGGCAATCCCTATTATAATCAACAAGAGACAAAAAGTTATATGTCATGAAAAGAGGATATAACTTTTTTATTTGCTTTATAAAATTATAATCTAAAGCAAATATTTGAAATATCATTCACAGAATTATTAGGAATAATTTATTACGTTTATACCTTTTCATTCAGTAAGAATCTCTAAACATCACAGATATTACTGACAGCAAAACATTTATTTATACAGCTATCAAGAATATTAAAAAAACAATAATTCCCTCAAAAAATAATAAATTCCTTAAACTTCAATAACAGGAACTTTGTTTAAATTTTTTGAAATTCTTTTTTAAGATTTGTTTCTTACTGAAGATATTAAAACAAATAAACCCTTTTATGAAGATTAACTGCGAAGATCACACATAATTGAATCGAATAAAAATCAGAGACTACTTATATATAAAAGCATATCAATCTAGAATCCATTATTTAATAACGATTTCTCAGAAAGGAGCAAGCTAAGCCTAATGAGTCTTAATTTAATCTGTCCAATCTAAATCCAAGTAACTGCTTTATCCAAAAAATATGATTGCAATTCCTTCATATAAAAGCACTAAAAAAAAGTCTAATATTTCTATAAAATTAACCAATATAGATGATATATAATTGAATGAAATAAAATCGAGATCCTACTTTTATATAAAATCAAAGGAAAAATCTAAAACGCATTCTTCTGTAAGGATTTTATTTACTCGATACAAGTATTATTTAACGAAGATTGTATTTAATCGTTGTTTCTAAACCCAAATAATGCTTTATCTGAAAAATAATACAGACAATATACAATAAAGATCAATAAGCTAAATGATCAATTTTTCTTTAGAAAAATACTAAAAAAAAAATGAATTATTTTCTAAGTTAAAGAATATAGAACTGAATTGGACAAGATTTGAACCCATTTATATATAAAATAGATATATCTAGAATCGATTCTTCTGCAATTTCCCCATTAAACAAGAACAATTTAAGGTTAATAGACCGTCTTCACATATTTTTTATCCAAATATTTATTTTATATATAAATTAATATAATTTATATAAATTAAAAACTCAAGAAAATAGTTATATGTAATAAAATAATAATTCGATAGTAATTTGGTCAAAATAAATTTATGCTATAAAAAACATAATTTCAGATAATTCAGATTTCATGCAATGCTTTCTTCTTTTACAGATTATTGAAAAACAGCCAAATAAAAATGTGTTTTTAAGAAGAATATTTTGGTTTAGTAACATAAATTACATTCCAATTTTTTTAAAAAAATATATTGGGTAAACAGATCCTTCCTGCCGTATTGGAGTTTCAGGTTCTTCTTTACCCTACTACAGTCATTGCAATAATGATAATTCATAATAAAGTCTGGAAATAATAATAACTTCAAGCTGTTTAAAAAATGAACGAATTGATTCCATTGTGGAAGTAAAATATAAATGATTTAATGGTCAAAATTTTTTCTAATCCGCATTATATTATTTCTATTTATACAAAGAAATTCTGTAAATCTATTGGCTTAAATGAATAACTAGTTTACAAATAATATAATAACACATTAATTCAATTGCAATCGGTAATAATAATAAACGTAGAAATGAATAAATATTGCATTTTCTTGAAAGAAAGTATTTCCAGGTGTATAATACATAAATTAAATTCATAGATAAAATTCATTTGCTTTCGAAGTATGTTAAATAATTCTACAAGACAAAACATAATTTTTTTTTCTAATTAAATAAGAAACATTTTCAGAAATGGAACTATTTATCATAAATGTTTGAATAAAAGCATAAATTTTATTCATTTTTTCACAATATATCCTTAATGTTAATAAATTAGTTTCTAAAACATTTTAATGAATTTTATTTTATAATCTATTTCAGTTTTTTTAAAGCACAACTTTATTACAGGGCTATGCATTTTGTTTAATATAATTGCATGCACCATATTTCAGTGTATTTCAAATATTCACACATCTGCCTCATAGAAATGTTATTTAAATCAAAGTATTTAATTACATTTTTCCTGGTTAACTCATGCCAAAATTTTCATTATGACTTATGAGCGCCAAATACTTTTGGATAAATTTTTAGAAGAAAAACAGTTTATTTAACTTTGAAATATACACTAATTTGGTCAGTGGTATCGTAAGCAAAATGGCCAATGAGACCATTGGTCAATGAAAAATAAAAGAATGTGCAACTGATGAAGTTTTGTGCTAATATACTGACATTTTTAGCTATAAATAGTTGATTAAGAAAAAAAAGTCTTTTATAGACAAAAATATTTAATCCGGTCAATATATAGGGTGTCTAATTGTTATCTAAAAACTCATTTCTAAGATGCACTTGTAAACCGTCGGAGATAAGTAATTACTTCCAAGTAGAAAAATGCTAAACGTGGCCTAAAGAATTATATTTTATAGTGCTTGAATAGTGCTTTTTACAGTACTGCGAAAAATTTCAAAAGTTAAAATTTGTTTGTTCATTTATTCTCCTAAAATGTGCTTGTACACAAATATTTTAATCAAAAATTGTTCTTTTATCTTATACTAAAACGGACCGATGTATGAAATTTAAAATGTCATTCATTAGAGCGATTATTTGGTGCCTTTAAGGAGATTCACCAATGACCAAAAAAAGCGATAACGATTGGCGAGAGGATACTAATGTAAATAAGGTGTTAAATAAAGAATAACATTTTAATATGCTAGATTTTGAAAAGAATAAAATAATTCATCCGAGCCCCAATACAGATAAAGAAATCATTTCATATTTTTACTCCATTTAAAAAACTATATTAAAAATAATATTATATATAAAAATGACAAAAAGTATATTAAAAATGATTTTTATTTAAGGAATTCTTTTTTTACGTTTCAGTCTTTAGTGGGTAAAATTTTACAATTGATTTTAAACTAACGTCCCGATGAGCTACTAATTGGACATGATGCCATCTATCGGTAAAAAAAGTTTTTTAATCGATTACAAAATTTATACCGAACGGACCAATATATAAACATACAAGAAAGCGAGTGAATATTGCACTGTCACCCATTTCTTAAAATTCTTCTTTAAAATTTCATGTCACTAGTTTATTGGGAATTTAATTTCAAATCGATTGCAAAATTTGCACTAAACAGAGAAACAGACAAAAGAGAAAACGGGTTAATAAAAATGTGTTCAAATGACCTTATTTTGAAATGTTCAATTTCTGAAATCTGTTTAAACCAAATATTTCTAAATACGAAACATTGACATTTTACTATTCAAAGTAATAAAACATTTAACATTCTTTATTCTAATACAAAAATTAATTAAAAATTTCAGCTAATACTTAATCGATAAAAATGTATTCTATTATAGAAAAAATATTCCATTAAAGGAATTGAATATTTACCATTGAAATAAACAACAACTATGATAATCCAACGTTTTATAGGAAAGGCTGGTTATAATGGGCTTTTTAATGTATAGCAGATCAAAACTTATGGCAGAACTTGCATATCATTTCGCTATTAATAACAACAATGCAGAAAAACAAAGAAAGAGTTTTAAAAAAATCATTGGAACGCAAATATATGCTTAAATAGTGAACCATTATGTTAGAAAAATAAAATCTTCATGGAACAAACCCGAAACAAAAAGCATTGCAAAATCAATCAAAAGCTAAATTGCCTAGTATCTGTCAGTTTTCCAATACAAAAAAATAGATGCACACATTCTTAGCACGCAAAAACATAAGTAATTGATTTGAAGCTTAACAGAGAAGTGTGGAAGAGCATGCAATTTGTAAAAACAAAATAAAACATGTGATTAATGATTTTTGCGTAATCAAAAAACAGAATCACACGTCAGCCGAAATCCCATCGCATCCATTCTGTAGAAAACATTTGGACTCCATTCCTCAAAATAAATCAGACTGCGGTTCATTCGTGAAGAAAAAAAAACTGTGATTAATTGAATGCAAAAACATTTGTAACTTTTGCTGCCAGAAACAAAAGGTCAAGAAAAAATGCTGGAATAATTTGCTTTTTTTGACAAAAAAAATCGATAGTTTTTGTTGTGTATTATTTTTCGCATTTCTTTTTGTTTAATTGTTGTTTTGAGCTCTTACAAACATGCGTGGTAAAGCAGTGCTTAATAATTGAGGTGTTAGTGTAGAATTGTTATTTCTTTTCTTTTATTAGAAACAATATGGTGAAATTATCTATGAGATTTATTTTTGCAAAGTCGTTGAAAACTTTGCTACGGGTAGTTTAAATTTACAATTTGATATTCTCATTATCACCAATCATCGATATTAATCATAAAGGAAGAAACGAATCATTCCAACATCGCATGATGATGCATGACAAGAGCATTATGCCAGTTTAATTTTGGAATCATTCTTTAATATTACAATAGAAAAAAGGACTTGATGCCATAAGCCATATTACGATAACACATATTCAAATCCAGTTTGTCCTTAGAGAGTGACTGTGGAATCTATTATGGAAGAAGACAAGACGTGATGACGTGGCACATTTTGAAATAGCATGCATTTAGATGTAGGATGATATGAGAAACTGAGTTCGTCATGACACAATGATGTTATATGAAATTATATTATTTATATATCATTTCCTGAACTATCAAATCATGAAAATTGTGATATGCAGCAAAAGTGCTGTATTTTTTTTAAATATTCTAATTATTGCCTTCACCAACAGACACAGTTCACTCTGTAATACCAAGAATTGCTAATTTACTTTAAAATATTATAATAATAAATAAAATCGTAATATTAGAAGCAATTATACAACCATCAATTTCTTATTAGACATCTCAGAAATCAAAAGACTAAAGAAAATATATGTTACCCTAGAAGCACTTTCATCTTGCCGTTATCGGCTACTAACCAAATACAGAATTGATAGATATTCTCTTTTCATTCAGACCGTGTTTCTCAGAAGATTCATGAAGTGAATCCATATTCTATGTTATTTATAACCTAGATACCAATCACTCTTCGAGTGCGAGAATTATCATAAGAAAGCAGTAAGTTGTTAAAGAAATGAAAGTTTTGCTATTATTGGATCATCAGTGATTAATCCACAACAGAAATTATGTATTAATTCTTGTCTAATATTTCGATGAAGTCGAAAATTATTATAAAAATTAAGAAATAATAAATAATATTTTTGTATTTATATGTTATTAATTCTCTTCTAAGATTAGATTTTTTTTTATTTGGACTCATTTCGTTAAGAAATCCGACTAGGTTCGGAGAACATTTTTCAAAAAACAAACAAAAAAAATCAACAGATATATTAATAAAAAAATCATATAAACATTAAAATAAGTTTAAAATGATGAATAAAAGTGAAATTATTTAAATATATATGTAGTTTTTCAAGAAAAAGAATATTTTGATGTAAATTTTAACATTTATTTACAAAAACTAGGATTGTTTAAATTAGTCTTTCTTTTTTTTTTTTTTTTTTTTTTTTTGCAACATTACATGCGTAACATATCTAAGAGTTCAACTAATTATTATCTAAGAATTATATTCAAAAATAAAATTTTTGTGTGTAATATATGAAATTGTCTAGGAAATTTTGTAATTTTTTTTTTCAAAATTAACCTACTCGGATACCTTAAGTAATTCTAAGAGACTTAATATACCGTCTTTTTATAGGTTTTGGTTTCATTTTTCTGTTGCTTTATAAATAGTTGCCAAATAAAAATTAGATATTTAATTGGATAAACTCAAATAAAAGTGAAAAAATATTCAATTCATAATGTCATAAAATAGTTAATTGCTTTCATACACACACACACATATTATATATATATATGGTTAAATTTTATCTCTATTTCTCTATAAAGAATGTGAACAAATAATATTATTATTATGTTAAAGACAATATTCGAAACATTAATTATACTAACAGCTATTAAGATATCTAATATAACTAAATAAGGAAGAAGCTCTTTCATCTTACTACATTCAGCTAACTAATCGAATGTAGAAATGATTTATCTCCACTTTTCAGTCAGGCAAATTTCCTCAGAAGATTCATGAGGTGATTTTATATTCTAAGCTATTAGTAATCTAGATACCGATAAATCTTCATGTCCAAGAAATACTTCGAATAGGATGTTGGAAGATAGTAAATGGAAGTGCTTGAATAATAAGATATAAAAAACAAATTTGAGTATAGAAGAGTGTGGAAGGATATGTATTAATTCGTATGTTTTGAAATAAGATGTTATTATAGTACACATAATTTTAAAATACTCATTTTGTAATTATGTATACTATAATGTATACTATTTCTGATGTTACATTATGTATACTACAATGTATACTATTTCTGATGTTATGTATACTATAACGTCAGAAAAATAATTTATAAATCAATAATAAGCAATTTGTTTACGTGCTATAATATTATATCCTTTAAATAAAGATATCGCTTTGGAAAATATTACTTTTGTTTAAATCTATTTTCACAGAGTTTCAATTATTTTGATTTGTTTCATGTTTGCAAGATTGGAATTTTGCAAAAGTTTTTTCATTCTCTGAAATACTCCAGTTCTGAAAGTCTGTAGAGTGTTTCGATTGCTAAGACAATAAAAGTTTTTTTTTCTTAATTTCAGTTCTTAATTATCAAAACCTTGCAATGTGGGTACTCAAACCTACTCTTACTAAAGATAGAACATTCATAAGGTAATTTAAATAAAGAATTTGAATAAATTTCTAAATTTCGTACGCAACATGATTGTCTTATCACGGTTGGGATTTTTTTTTAAAGTAGATCTTTATAGCATTTCATTTAGGAATGGTATTCTCATTGATAGTCTTTTTTATGTCTACATAAATTCGTCTCAAAATTTTCAAAAATAATGGAGTAATGTATAGAAAACTGTTAGAAAATGTTAAAAGACGACAATATTTATTGCAATTTTAGTTGCCGGTTTGTCTGATAAAATGTAATGATATCTATAATTACTTGAATTCCAAAATCATATTCCGGTTAGAAAATAATTATACTTTTTGTATACATTTCTGAATAACAACTTTTTCCAATGTTAAAATTTATTTTTTAATTATAGTCTCTTTCAGTCTGAAAATTAACCTAAATTCCTTAAATCATCGTAATTTTTTGGCTATATTAAACAAGCATGACACAGGGAGATAAAATAGTTTTTACATAAACGGAGGGAAAGCAAGTAACTTTTGAATATGTAAAATAGATCATAGCAGAAGTAAGTAGAAGAATATTTGAAATATATTTTTATATCAACAGGGAAATATTTACCAAAATAACAAATATAATACTTCAAATTAGTACTTATCAATAAGATTTACCAAATTTGTATGAATAATGAAACTAACTTTTAAAATATATTAATGGCATCACATCGAAATAAAACAAAAACATAATTCGATGGATGAGATTCAATAATAGTAAAAGAAGGAGGAAATTGATCATGCATCTACTTTTATTACTTTTCCTTGCAAATAAATACAATAAAAGTTTCGAATTAAATTAAAATAGTGCAAACAGATTTTATGTCACCTTTCAGCTAAATAAAAACACTAACTATATTTTCAAACAATGTTAAATTGTTATTTTATTATTTTATTAGAACCAAAGATTTTACATTCAAAATACAAATTTGAAAAAATGCTGGATTGAATACTGGATGATAATATCGCTGGAATGAAAAGTGTCGAATTAAATTAAATGAGACAGTCAAATTTTATGTTACTTTCCAGTTAAATCAAATTACTAACTAAATTTTTAAACATCATTAAATGTAAATAAATGTTAAAGTCAAATGTTTCTAAACATCATTAAAGTTTAAGGAGCATTAAATCCTCATTAGTTATCTCTCTTTTTTGAAAAACAGGATTTGAAAAAATACTGGATGGAATACTAGATTATGATAAAACTGGAATGATGAAAGCTCTGACAATTTATTTTAAAATAACTAAAACGAGGATATTTTTATTATTCATTTAGCTATTCAAAATAAAGTAGCAGAACTTATAGTTAAATAAACACGACTTTAGAAAAAAAAATAAACTAATCACTTGTTGCTTTAGTAAGTGAAAAAAAAATCAGTACTAAGGCTTTCCTCGAAATAATTGGAAAACTTCACAGACACCTCCACCTTATCTCAATTCATTTCCATAATACGTACTTAGCACTTCCTTGAAATCGAAGTGTCGTGAAATATATATGATTATAAAAAGCCTGTAAACCTTTTTCATATTAGGTCCCGCGAGTTCAATTATGCAGTCTGGAAATTCCTCCCCAGGCAAACCATACATGAAGTAATCCTCACCAAGATTATAAAAGCGGGTGGAGTGACAAGAAGAAGAAAAAAAATATAAACTCGTCCTCCGCCTTATTAGTTTATGCATAGAAACTCTAGATTCCTTGAAAAGAAATTCCAAATATTCAGCAGCACAGCAAAAAAATAAAGTTCGAAAGAACCAGGTTCCATCGACTTTGCAGACACTTTCGTCCTGACTGCTCCATTTGCATGTGCTTCGTTTAGATATTGACTCTGAAGTTTCGCAAAAGGTACTACTTTCCTTCACGCAAACAGCGTTGCGTTTCTCCAAATCTCGTTCCCTTTGCTCTTTTTTTACATCCCGGCGGATGTTATGCTGATTGTTTCAAGTGGATTCTTCAGTTTGGCTATCGGTACTCGACACACGTAACATCAGGAGGCTGAGGAAACTCTAGAACAGTGTTTGAATACGTAATAGGTACTTAAAACGTGGAACTTAGATATATCCAGGACTAGGGGCAGTCCGTCGATTTTTCGGTATGTGGGGCACGTTATCTGCCACGAGAATCAAACCATTGGGAAGGGAAAATCTTAAGAGAGGATAATAATTAAATGCTCCCCTATAATAAAACCCTGAGGTTTTGATAATAATTTTGGATGAGTTGAAGAATACAAGATGAGTCTTCGAAAGGGAATGGCACATACGACAATTGAGGGTATTATTACAAGTGAAGAGAGGATACAGTGTGAAGCGAATGTGAAATTTGTTGCAGAAGTTGGTGGAACCATTTAAATTATTCATATTATTGCCTTATAAGGCTCATATGCTTCCCCCTTTTTTTAAATAAATACTATTGTGGCTACAAACTTTTAATATTTAAGACTAAATATATCATTTCATTTTTATTCGCACACCTATGGTAATTTCGGTTGATTTTCGTCTACCTATTTTCTAGTTATAAAATCCGAGTTAAAATAAAAGTAAAAGATTGTAATAACTAATTTTAAGCTATTCAGCTGAATTTTTGTATCAATATAATAAAATTATTTCAAGAATTTCGATTATTATGTTTCAACTTATAAACATGAGTCGTTTCCTTTTTTTCCCTTTATCCTTGATTTTTATTTGACACAAATAGAAAAATTAATTTTGGTTTAACTATTGTCACGTCATACGAATACATCAAATATCTTTTCTCAAACTTATAAATTTAAATTTAATAAGGCTGCATTTTATTGTAAAAAGTTATGAATAATACACAAATATTTTAAATAGTGTATGTATTATCATTAAATCAGTAAAATAAAACATTTCTGAAGTAGAGAGAGTCACTATAATTACTTCACAGTGAAAATAAAAGTTAGAGAGTTAAACATATTTTTCAATTTAATGGTGCCAATAGTTAAGCCAGAAATAATTTTCATTTTATGTCTGATAAAAATAAAAGATAAAGGGGAAAAAAGGAAACGATTCAGGCTTAGAAGTTGAAAAATGATAAGAACATTGCAAAATTTCTATTATCTTGATACAAAAATTCAGCGGAATCGCTTAAGATTGAATAATACAATATTTTAATTCAATGCAATCATTCTTACATAAAAATATTATTATTGAACCTATAAAAAATATTCCAGAACTAGGTAGTAATAGCTAATTGGTATTAATAGAAAATTTTAAAAAAAACTATAAAATGAAATATAATAAAATTTTTTCAATGAAAATTTAGCATTTCTTAATTACAACTCCATTAATAATATAATTGAAATGAAATTAGATTATTTTATATTTATTAGATACTAGCCGCCTTCGGCGACCAGCCGGTTCGCCAGTATTACCGCTCACTACAATTTTCAGTTAAATATTTTAAGTAACTGGTCTCTTAATAGATTCTCAAACAAAATCTTTTTAATCTTCAAATTTTGATAGTCATACCAAACTTATAGTTTAGATCGTTTCGTTCAATTTACTATATATATTTTGCTAATTTGTTGTTATTTCCGGCAAAACTTCAACTTTAATTTAAAATGTAAATGAGGAATTTGCTATTAATATTATTTTTTAATAAAACCAAGCGTTTTATTTTATTTATCATCTTTATTGTTATTTATTAATTATTATTATTATTGAATGTGAGTATTGCAAACAGAATCGCCAGATATTTAAGACTTATGTTAACTACAAAATACTTTTCATAATTTATGTAATATTTCAAAGAATATTTCAACAAAAATTTCTCAGATTCAGCATAAAATTCAGTTTTTAGTTTTGCTTTCAAAATTTAGAAAAACTCAACATTTTCATAATTTTAGGCCAATTAATCTTGAGAAACCTGCGCGCTGATTGGCGTATTTTCTTTGAAGCGATCGATGGAAAATCTAAAATTATCCTTTTTTTTATTGAATAGGGACATTCAAATTTTCATAAATCAATCAGTTTAAGTGATTGATTTAGTAGATTGGAAATTAACTCTTTTTATATAAATATTAGTGTTTCAAGAACATTTTGTTAATCGTGATTTCCACAGCAGAAGCTTTATGTAAAATAAAAAATTCGTTATTTATTAGAGCATTTATTAAATCAAGTTACGTAAAATATAATCATTTTCCCTTTAGACCATTTTACCAGATCTGTGTCTTACAAAAGTTTCACAAATTAGCTGTGGCCCTGATTTGAATGAATATCCTGTTTATATTAAACAAAACTTTCCTTAAAATAAAACTGATTGATTGGATTAGTAATATAGAGTGTAAAGGATCATAAAATAATTTTTCTTGAATTTATTTTTTATAAAAAAATAATACTTCTTATTTGTTTAATTTCCTACAGACGATTTCATTTCCAAAAAGATTTAATTTATTTTTAATTGGAGCTTTAATCAATGTAATGGCAACACTTAGAAAAAAGCTATTTTTTCCCATGAATGCGAAGCGTGCTCGTGCAGCTTAAATTTTATTTTTATTTTGTACGAAAAAAATTGTTCAAAAATGTAGTTAAAATATTTATTTAAAAATTCATTAAAAATAGAAATTTAATTTTAAGGGTAAAACATTGGTATCATTTAAAAAAATAAATTTTTGATCTTTAACTTCATGTAAAAATATTTTTCTTGCGATAATATTTTCGGAAGTTATAGCAGAAACACGCCAAAATTTCGCTTAATTTTTAAATAAATAAAATTATAATTAAAAATTCGAAAGAATTACCCCCAGGTGCACATTCCCGACCTCCAAGGAATACACGTGCCAAATTTGGTAGCTGTAAGTTGAACGGTCTGGCCTGTAGAGCGCCAACACACACACACACATTGAGCTTTATTATAAGTACTAGCCGCCTTTGGCAACCAGCCGGTTCGCCAGTATTACCGCTCGCTACAATTTTCAATTAAATATTTTAAGTGACTGGTCTCTTAAAGGATTCTCAAACAAAACATTTTTAATCTTCAAATTTTGATAGCCATACCAAACTTATACTGTTTAGATCGTTTCGTTCAATTTACTATATATATTTTGCTAATTTGTTGTTATTTCCGGCAAAACTTCAACTTTAATTTAAAATGTAAATGAGGAATTCGCTATTAATATTATTTCTTCATAAAACCAAGCGTTTTATTTTATTTATCATCTTTATTGTTATTTATTAATTATTATTATTATTGAATGTGAGTATTGCAAACAGAATCGCTAGATATTTAAGACTTATGTTAACTACAAAATAATTTTCATCATTATGTAACTCAAACAATAATTCAACAAACATTTCTGAGATTCAGCATAAAATTCAGTTTTTACTTTTGCTTTCAAAAGGATTGAAATTAAATCAATAATAATATTTTGTTCCTGCCTATAAATATATTTCAAAAATTATGAAGTCTAAATTTAATACTTTAAGGTATCATATTCTGAGAAATATTCTGGACACACCAAATTTTAAATAAATGAATGAATGTTTCTATTTTCCACGATCAACTAAGACTTATTTATGAAGTTTTAAATGTTAAAAATTTAGAAAAACTCAACATTTTCATAATCTTAGGCCAATTAATCTTGAGAAACCTGCGCGCTGATTGGCGTATTTTCTTTGAAGCGATCGATGGAAAATCTAAAATTATCCTTTTTTTATTGAATAGTGATATTCAAATTTTCATAAATCAGTCAGTTTAAGTGATTGGAAATTAACTCTTAAAAGTCAGTGATTTAGTTGATTGGAAATTAACTCTATGACCACCATAAAATCTGCGCTTTCTCTTGTGGTGTATGCATTTTGTTTAATATCCGCTCGAATAAAACATCACATGCAAAAGTACTACATAGAACAAACACATCAAAAGTAAACATAACATTTCAATAGTTGCCAAAAACAAAAGAGAGAAAAATGCAATTAATAAGCAGACAATATTTAGAAAAGTAGAGATATTTAGACTGGAAAATGAAATTATCTGAAATTAACCACACGCGCAGACGATATTTACAAAAGTAAAAATATTCAAATCTTAAAAGGAAAATATATGAGTTATTCCATCAATAAATGCCATAATTTTGTTTATATCTTCATAGATCATAAAATAATTTTTCTTGAATTTATTTTTTTAGAAAAAGTAATATTTCATATTTGTTTCATTTCCTACAAACACGTGCCGAAAATTATATTTTTGCAGATTTCATTTCCAAAAAGATTTAATTTATTTTTAATTGGAGCTTTAATCAATGGGATGGCAACACTTTGAAAAAAGCTGATTTTTTCCCATGAATGTGAAACGTGCTTAATTTCAATTTTTATTTTTTGCGAAAAAAATTATTGAAAAACATAGTTAAAATATTTATTTAAAAATTCATTAAAAATAGAAATTTAATTTTAAGATTAAAACATTGGTATCATCTAAAAGATAAATTTTTGATCTTTAACTTAATGTAAAAATGTTTTTTTTTTTTTGCGGTAATATTTTCGGAAGTTATAGCAGAAAAACGGCAAAATTTCGCTTAATTTTTAAATAAATAAAATTATAATTAAAAATTTGAAAAAATAACCCCCAGGTGCACATTTCCGGCCTCCAAGGAGTACACGTGCCAAATTTGGTAGCTGTAGGTTGAATGGTCTGGCCTGTAGAGCACCAACACACACACACACACACACACACACACATTGAGCTTTATTATAAGTATAGATAGATAGATATAGATTTTGCTAGAAAATGTCTTTGTATATGATTTCTTTATTCCCTTCAGATTTTTGAGAAAATATCATGAACACATTGGCCAGCGAATGGTATTTAAATTTCCACTCAACATAACCTTTAAAATGACATGAAGATTTGGAATTTGATTTAGAAAATAAAATTAGTTCGCTGAATAATAAACATACATCAGCAATCATTTTAGTTATCCATATTAGGGTCTGGATAAAATATTAATTCAAAATTGATGACATGTCCTTTCAATATTTTAAAGTATATAAATTATTAGTGAATCAACCAAAATACAATGTTATTACTTTTCCAATATGAATCAAGCTGGAATATTACTTTGTAAACTTTGTCATCAATATTTGGATCATATTAATGGTTCAATTATCATTAAATGTCATCTCAAATTCAACGAAGATGAATGCATAATTGAAAATCTATTATAAGCAGTCCAAAGAAAGAATCATTAATCTTTTACAGCCATTGAAGTTCTCAAGTATATAAATTTATTATTCTTTCTGTATTTTAAAAGTTTAAAAATCGTTAATGATTAAGGTAATTTGTTATCCCAATCTGTATGTCATACAACAACTGCTATTTTAATATGGAATATATTAATATTTATATAAACATATAAATTTAGTGCATTAAAAACAATTAAGATATGTAGAAATTGAAAACCTGAGAACAATTCAGGTATAGAAAAACTTAGTTGTGGATATGATAAAAGTTCTAATATTACTCAAAGCAATCCATCATCATTTTAATAATTTTAGGATTTGCGTCTGTCATAGTCAAGAAAAATATTCTTTTAAACTAAAAACCACAAATAATTGATATTTTTAGAATAATATGTAAATTTAATTCTGCAAACGATACGCCGAAATTGTTCCAAAGCAGTTAAATATATTCAGTTCAGAAGAATTTTGTAACTTCTAAAATTAAATATTTTTCTAGGTCCAAGCAATTATGTATATGATTAATTATATATGCAAATATTGTATTGAATCGGTTGAAGAATAATGATTGCCTTAAGTTAAATATGAGAAAAGAGTTAAATTTCTGTCCTGCTCCATATCATTTTTAACAATTGAATATACATTTAATGATATGCCGAGTTTATTCAAAATCATTTTACGGCTTTACGCATTATAAACTTTCTTCTGCCGTAGATAATCAGCTTTTCATAAAACAAATGATCGAAAATGTCATAAATATAATAGATTACCTTTATATTTAAACTGTTTCACAATATGGTTTGAATATGAATTAAGATTGTATGGGAGAAAACAGCTTTTTTTCTTTATAATACATGTTTATGATTGATTTATAGTGCATCCATGAATATTTGCAATTATTCTGGAAGCGAATACTTATTTGTATAAGCATTTTCTTAATTATTTGACTCAATTTATGTTTTCAAATTTACCATCAGTTTACTCCAATTTATTTCCAGTCAAATTCATATATATTCAGATTTAGATCCATTAGGAGATAGGTTTATATGAATAATTTTATTTTCAAGACAAAAAATGAGATAAATTGGAGCATTGTAAAAAATGAGATATAATAATTACTTTTTCTTTAACTTTGTCCACTTAAATATTTTTCAAATCTAATGATGTATTCATCATTCTAATTTTGAATCCATTACAAAACATGCTGCATTTTTGCATTGCACTGCAAAAAAAGTACTCTTTTGTAATTTACTTTCCTAGGATATATAATTTAAGGTTTTGTTTATAATTTGGAAAAATATTCATTTAGTACTCTTTTAAACCAATACAGATGAAGCTGACAGTTTAATAAAGTATGCAAATTTATAGTTTTATACTGCTAAATACTTGTAACATAATTTGAATTCAATTAAAGACGACAGCATATACATCTGAATAGATATTTTCAAATACTTGTACATAATATCCTTTGTAAAGTAAATTGCTTGTTAAAAATGATAGCTGTTTATTCCTAAGTTCGTTTGTCAAAATGACTTATATATTGTTACAAATCTGTAATACTACTTTCCTGCACAGTTGGTTCATCGTTGGAAAGATCGTTTACAATCAGCTCTATTGAATGTTGATTGGATGCCGGATCAGTAATCCCAAGGCTTAGCACCAAACTTTGCGACAATTTGGCGTATTTTGGTGACAAAATAGATGATACTAGAATCTTTAAGAATTTGGGCGAATAACTAGAATCTTAATAATAATCTTAAGAATAACAGCCGAGATATGCTTGGTTGTTTGAGAACCTTCTCTGCCATGTCTCGAGAACTATAAAAAGCCTTGAGGAAAGCTGGAGTCACTCATTTAAGTTCAGCTGTCGTTAATAGTTGAACGAGTTATCTCCCTGAGCGTTTCAATCTGCTTGTCATTGTTATGATGCTTGCTAGAATGATGTTTGCTAGAAGTTCTGCTGTTTATTGTTGGTGTACGTCATGGCGTTTAGTGTATTCATGCTTTTGTGTTAATAAACGTCGTCATTTGCTACTCAGGCCTGTTGACGGTTTTACACCATACACCTACTACAGGCGAACCCTTTGGCTTTAAGGACTTAGTGGATGAAGTTTCGCAACAATATACGCATTACAATACAGTCACCCAATTGCAAAAAGCTATAACTCGCAAAATGCGACAATCCTTGAATTTTAAGTTGCAATTCTATAATATGATAAACTATTGTTTCTCTATAATACTTCAGTCCCAAATGACAACGAGAAGGAAAACAGTCGTTGGCAGGAATTTTAATGATTCTCAGACATTTTGTGAACTTGGGGATGGCATAATACCCTAGCCTAACTAGTATAACCAACGTTTCGTATAATGAAAAATTTTCTTTCTTCAAAGTAGTAATAATTATAAGAACACTATTCATGTTGAAAACAATTTCCGCTTTATTCCCATAAACAAAGATTTGCACCAAGTTAATAAATTTCGTATTTCCACACCATAATTTTTTTCATTCAATTAAATATTGCTTTAATCATACAATCAATTTGTGTTGAACTATCACAGCTAGAGTTAATTACTTAAATATTGATCAAATATCTGGTAAGGAATTATTCAGAAAAAAATAGATTGATAATCAATATAGAAATTATGTAATGTGAATTTCAAAGTAACTCTTTATTGAAAATCGTTAAACATTTCAGAAGTTTTATTAAATCACTTCATACTCAAAATCTATTAGAGCCAAACGATTGAAATTTAATGTACTAGTTGCTAAGTAAAAATAATTTAATCGCATTGTTTCTGCATTGGTTCAGTCAAATATTAATTTTTTACTGTTTGTAGGAATTTTCTCCTCAGATATATTAAAAATAAGATAGAATTACATAGAAATACAACAATTTTTTATTGATAAACACATAAAATTGAATGGTTTACAGAATTGTATGTCCTTCATTCAAAATCGTATAAGAATTTTCGACGCCAGAAATTAAACACTGCAAGGAAACACATAAAAAATAATAAACAACTCCTTAACTGAGTTAATAGTGCATCGAATTATTTGTTTTTAAATTTATAAGCTAGAATTAAATTATTCGAATATTATATAATTTTATGCCAAGATCACCAATCAATTCTTAAACTCCAAAGTTTTTCTGTGAATTCTAGATGAATCAGTGGAACATTAACTGTAGAATGGGAATACTCTTCAATTAAAAAGCAAAATGCAGGTATGGGTGTTAATGCAGATCTAACATTCTTTCTAAATATTCTCATTATTCTCATTGATATTTCTTTCTTTAAATCGTTTCTTAATTTTTGGCGACTAAGGAATTGAAGTCTAATTTTATATCTCTATGATAACGTGATGCACTTTAATTTTTCATTGATTTAGCTTCAAATTTTAAAATAATTCTGAATTTTTTTAAAATAAATTTTAAATATAGAAACATGTTCAACTTTTTAAAATTCCTATTATTATTTACTGTCTTTCCAGAAGCAAGATTTCCAAAGAGGATGATGAATCTTTACATTCCGGCCTTGCTCTGTTCGTTTACTTCAGCGAGTAATCAAATTCATCAATAAAATACATTTTTATCAGACTGTATTATTCTGTTTAAAATAATTTATTAGCGAATTTACTTGAACAATATATAAGATTAATTAAGGTATTTATAAGAATAAATGATGAAAATAAAATATTTTAAAACAAGCATTTAACAGCATGCTTGGAAAAAATTGCTTATTAAATCAAATTTTAAAAGATCAAAATAAAACCCTAAGATTTGAAGAGCTAAAAATCTATCACACCGGAGTAATCAACACTCTATATTATAAGAAAGAGCATTTATTAACACTCATAAAATATTAATGATTAAAATAAAATTTAATTAAATACTATTGCATGTTATAAAGAGAAAACTAGAAAAAAATCTAAAAATCCAATGAAGTTAAAAATATAATATAAATATAATTGAAATTGTAATTAAATAAGCGTGCTTCTACGACTCCTAGTGCATATGCAAGTTTTTAACTTTCAATTTATTGATAAATAAATTATTCACTTTATTTAATATACTAAAAAATGCTATTTATTTTTTATTTTATTACTGTTAATAAATGAGTTAATAAATTTGTTTTATCATCTGATGCAATGAAAGAATAATCTCTTTTACTTTTGAACATCACTTAATTTCTTCACCTCTTACAGTTTAATTTAATTCTAATCTATACAGTTAATTCTAATCTATGCAGTTTATTCTTAATTTTAGTTATATTAAACATTTTTGTACATTATAAAAACGATCCTTAATGATTTAAATATACAATAAATATAATTGAAATTGCAAAGAAATAATAATGTTTCTATGACCCTTAGAGTATATCAAATTTCTGACCTTCAATTTATTGATAAATAAATTATTCACCATATTTAATATTCTAATAAAAATATTTTTATTACTGTTAATAAATTAGCATTTTTATTTTATCATTTCATGCAATGAAAGATTTATCTTTCACTTTTTAACATTACTTGATTTCTCGAACTCTTACAGTTTATTTTTAATTCTAATCTCTTTAAGAGGAAGTGCCAGAGACGGCCTTCTTTATCTCATGGTCATGTGACCATCAAAGTAGGTAGTAAAGCATCCGTAAAATATAACATTCCTATAACGAAATCTTTTATTTTCTTCTTTTCAGCATTATTTTAATCACTTAGAATCGAGTCTTTAAAGCAAACAACGAGACTGCCTTTCAAGAACCTCAAGTGGTGTTTTGTTCATTCCTAATTTAAAGTTAAGTACTAGATTTTATGACTCAAAAAGTGATTTGCGTTCGACTGATTCTCATGGTTTACGGTCGACGATGTTCTCTGTTATTATGCATTTAAATAATATGGCCCCGTCTTTAAGACTGGTCGTAAAATTCGATTTGGAAAATATGTCCACTTGAAAAGAACCACTTAATGTTTCTTTTACTGTTTTATTGAAGACTAAGAAAATGTGGTTTGAATTCATCTTCCAGATATTGCAATCACTTTTCGTTCGTTTACGACGATTGGAAATTAAATTAATAAGTATGAATATAAATTTGGTGGATTTGAATTTGAATGTGCCTTTACAAGATTTTTAAGACTATGAATGAGATTGTGAGTTAGATTTTTGTAGCTTATGAAATGAATCTCGTAAATATTGTTTATCGTTTTAAATGAGCCTTATCATTATTGTATCTATTATGTCGATATCATAATATGAAAACTCGCAATCGGTAACAACAAAGAAAAATGTCGAATCACAATTTGTTGAAAGCACTTCAGACTTCAGTGACAGAAAAGAAACATTGACTTGCTCCCTAATTTTGATTTAAAAAAGCTATAAAAAATTGTTAAACTCAGTTATATTTTATTCCTTACTAGCCGAATTATATTTATTCATTGCTAAAATCTTAATGCACATTAAAATTTTTATAATTAAATATTTTATGGAACTCCCATTTTAATTGCGTCTTCATTAAAATATTTTAAAACTTCACATTTTAATAGTCATATAATTCACTCATAATATTTATAAAGGCCTTCAGCCATAACGTAATATGTATCTCTCTAATTTTCTGTTAGTTCCCGTAGAATTTATGCTTTACATTAAAGTGGAAATAATTAAACTGCAATATACATATTATATATATTACTGAAACGAAGCATTTTTCTTAAATATGAGTACTGAGTATTTAAATCTTATGGGCACTAAAGAATATTTTCGTTAATTTATATAATATCTCAAGAAGTTTTCAGCAAAATTTTCTCAGATTCATCATGAACAGATCGATTAATTAACAATGTTTAGTTTTAATTGCATCAAACACTAAAAAAAATAAACAGAATCGTTTGAAATAATCTTTCAAAAGCATATTAAACCTTCAAAACCAAGTCCGTGTCAGATGAAAATAGTTGTCAACAATCAGAACACAATGCGCATGCGTGAATTTTCAACACCAATTATGGTAACGCAAGTGCGTAAATGTTCTACTCCAGTTAGGGTAACGCTATTCAGATTCAAAATTTTTTATTTCTTTTATTCTGTTTTATTTTAATTCAAAAGTACTTCAGAATGAATCTGAAAGATCGATTAATTAACAATGTTTAATCTCAAATGCATCAAACATTAAGAAAATAAACAGAATGGTTTGAAATAATCTGACGAAAATTTCTTAAACCTATCCTGTTTAACGTCGGAAAAAAACTGAAGCCTTACTCATTTGGCGGTGAGGAAATGAAATGATTCTTTTGGTGGGAAAGTTAGTTTATAATTAATAATTAAATTCTAATTAAATATTCAAAAAACGGGACCCCAGGTGCGCATTCCCGACCTCCAAGGTATGCATGTGTCAAATTTGGTTGCTGTAGGTTGAACGGTCTGGCCTGTAGAGCGCCATTGAGCTTTATATAAGTATAGATGATAAAATCCATCGAACTGCTGGAAAACATTTGGTGGTTTCGTTGAATTTGAAAATTCGTTTGAAAAATCATTTGAATCTGAGAATTCAAATGTCAAAATAAAAATTAACTTCATCAAAAATAATTAAAAGATAATTTTAATAATTATACTCGTAAAAATAAAGATGCATTTGAATTAATAAGAATATATTTTTAAAATCATGCTTATTAAGTACTAGCCGCCTTTGTTGACCAGCCGGTTCGCCATTATTACCGCTCGCTACAATTTTCAATTAAATATTTTAAGTAACTGGTCTCTTAAAGGATTCTCCAACAAAATCTTTTTAATCTTCAAATTTTGATAGCCATACCAAACTTATACTGTTTAGATCGTTTCATTCAATTTACTATATATATTTTGCTAATTTGTTGTCATTTCCGGCAAAACTTCAACTTTAATTTAAAATGTAAATGATGAAATTGCAATTAATATTAAGATATTTTTTAATAAAACCAAGCGTTTTATTTTATTTATCATCATTATTGTTATTAATAAATTATTATTATTATTCAACGTGAGTATTGCAAACAGAATCGCTCGGTATTTAAGTCATGTTAACTGCAAAATAATTTCATCATTTATGTAATATCTCAAACAATAATACAACAAAAATTTCTGAGATTCAGCATAAAATTCAGTTTTTACTTTTGCTTTCAAAAGGATTGAAATGAAATCAATAATAATATTTTGTTCCGGCCTATAAATATATTTCAAAAATTATGAAGCCTAAATTTAATGCAGTAAGGTATCATATTCTGAGAAATATTCTGGACACACCAAATTTTAAATAAATGAATGAATGTTTCTATTTTCCACGATCTTATTATGACTTATTTATGAAGTTTTAAATGTTAAAAATTTAGAAAAACTCAACATTTTCATAATCTTAGGCCAATTAATCTTGAGAAACCTGCGCGCTGATTGGCGTATTTTCTTTGAAGCGATCGATGGAAAATCTAAAATTATCCTTTTTTTATTGAACAGTGATATACAAATTTTCATAAATCAGTCAGTTTAAGTGATTGGAAATTAACTCTTAAAAGTCAGTGATCTAGTTGATTGGAAATTAACTCTATGACCACCATAAAATCTGTGCTTTCTCTTGTGGTGTATGCATTCTCCTTAATATCCGCTCGAATAAAACATCACATACAAAAGTACTACATAGAACAAACACATCAAAAGTAAACATAACATTTCAATAGTTGCCGAAAACAAAAGAGAGAAAAATGCAATTAATAAGCAGACGATATTTAGAAAAGTACAGATATTTTGACTGGAAAATGAAATTATCTGAAATTAAAAACACGCGCAGACGATATTTACAAAAGTAAAAATATTCAAACCTGAAAAAGAAAATATATGAGTTATTCCATCAATAAATGCCATAAGTTTGTTTATATCTTCATTATTTTATGAGTCATTAAACATCAAAATGGGTACGGGATTAAATAAACACCATGTATAGAGAGTGTAAAAGATCATAAAATAATTTTTCTTGAATCTATTTTTTAGAAAAAATAATATTTAATATTTGTTTCATTTCCTACAGATACGTGGAGAAAATTATATTTTTGCAGATTTTATTTCCAAAAGATTTAATTTATTTTCAATTGGGGCTTTAATCAATGTGATGGCAACACTTTGAAAAAAGCTAATTTTTTCCCATGAATGCGAAACGTCCTTAATCTTAATTTTTATTTTTTACGAAAAAAAATTATTGAAAAACATAGTTAAAATATTTATTTAAAAATTCATTAAAAATAGAAATTAAATTTTTAGATTAAAACATTAGTATCATTTAAAAGATAAATTTTTGATCTTTAACTTCATGTAAAAATCTTTTTTGTGCGGTAATATTTTCGGAAGTTATAGCAAAAACACGTCAAAATTTCGCTTAATTTTTAAATAAATAAAATTCTAATTAAAAATTCGAAAAAATAACCCCCAGGTGCACATTCCCGGCCTCCAAGGTATACACGTGGGAAATTTGGTATCTATAGGTTGAATGGTCTGGCCTGTAGAGCGCCAACACACACACACACACACATTGAGCTTTATTATAAGTATATAGATGAACTGTATTAAATAAAGGAATTATAAAATATTGCCACAAATTAAACTCGAGACTAAATTGAGAAGTTTATAAATTATAAACGGAAATATGAATTACGTATGATTCATTAAATTATCATTATGCTATGCATTTTTTAGTAAGAACATTAACAGGTATCTTGTGAAAAGAATGATTATATTATTTACAAAATAAATTTATTGTATTATAAAAATAGTTGACAGATTTTAAATGCAACTGATTGTTGAGTAAATATATACGTTTGAAAAATCGTTTGATCGTTGTAATTCGCTTCGTTCGAAAAACCGTTGTAAATTCGTTTGAAAATTGTGGATTCAAAGATCGAAATAAAAGTTTTCTTTATCATGAAAAATAACCAAAACATAATTTAAATAAATACAATAATCAAAATAAAATTGAATTTAAATTCATAAGAATATATACAAAATTATGTTTATTAAATATGCACTGTATTAAATAAAATAATGCTAAAATATTACCGAAAATAGAATTCCTGACTAAATTGTGAAGTTTTCAATGTTATAAACCAAAATATGAATAAAAGAAAGATTCCTTATTTTATCATTGCACTAAATGTTATGTAGTAGAAACATTGACATGTATCATGTGAAATGAATCATTTTATTACAAATAAACTTATTGCATTATAAAAATAATTTGTAGATTTTTAAATGTAATTTATTGTTGAATATACGAATACAATGAATATAAAAAAAAAACAATGCAGTGTAAAATTTAGTATTGTTTTATACTAATATCAGTAAATTGTATAGCACAAAACAAATAATTACTTTAAATATATCTAACATATAAAAAAAGCTACAAATTTAAATAAAATTAGATTGGTTATTTACAAATTTACTTTATTTCCTTGTTCAAAAAAAACTTATTTTATTTTGATTTGGTATCATTTAAGGGAATAAGAAATAGGAAAGATTTCTTTATCCCACCTACGAAATAAATAGTAATGAACTTGTTTTTCAGTAAAAAGACAATTTCAATATAAAGAACTTGGAATTTTGAAAATCGAAATGTATTATCTCTGTAACACTATTCCAATAGTTGAAAGTGTTTCCTTACTTTACAATAAGCAACTGTTCGGGTCTAAAGCAATTAAAATGAAGGTATTGATCAGGTAACGGAAATCCATTAAATTTAACAGGTTTCTACTGAAATGATTACGCTGAAATGTTTTGAAACGTTTGCCTGGAAATAGTATTAAATTTCCTCTCGGAAAATAATTGGTACTTGGTTTGAGTTACTGGAAAGCGTCTAAAAATAGATTTTTCCTCTTCGAAACTTTAAATGAGATGGATTTGACTATACACAGTACTTGTATCGAATTATGTCAAACTTTTTTTTGAAATATTCTTATATGTGAGATAAACAGATTCAAATATAGTGGTAAAATTTCGTTAATATTCTACTTTTCCTTAATTTACGAAAATAGTTAAAATAGTAATCTATCCACATAAGATTTCATTGAAACTGCGGAAACGTTAAATATTTTTATTATAAAAATAAAAGTTTTAAAACTTCAATAATAAAATTTATAAATAAAATATTTTTAATGGTTTTAAATGCTATACTCATAAAGTTAATTCTCTATCCAGTCTTAATATTAAGATTTTTAATGTTAAACATTTTGAATCGCATTAAAAATAATAATTTCTTCCAAGTTAGTATCATAAAATTATAACATAATAAGATTTACTGATCTATAACTTTAAATAAGCGATACTTTGTATGTTGTTATTGTTATATTTCCAACTAATATGCACTGATTTTTAAATATAACAATGAATACTTTTTTTCATTATGATCTAATCATCTTTCAAATTGCCTAATAGTCTGTTTTAAGATTATAAAGAACCGAACGCCAAATGTGATACCAAATCAGAAACAAAAAAAACTCAAATGCACACAAGAATGCTTGTCAAATGCATGCAATATAAACAGAAAGAATTCCACGGCAAGAATTTGTAATTTTATTACTTTTCAATTTAGAAAGAATTTGCTATTATTCGATACTTTTAAATCTTGTGCCGAACCTTAAGTTGGACGCCTATTTCATAACTGCTTATGGAAGAACCAGTTTAATATTTACATAATTTGCAAATATATTACCTGAATGCAATTGATAAATCAGCTACATCTCCGTGTCTTTTATGCATTCTACCTATTTTTAAAAATAAATTGTCAATAGATACTTTACAAATATAATAATAAATCAAAATTCCAGGTCGCTCTCGTGAACTTATTCACATTAGACTCAGGAGAGTATCTGATTCCGATTGGTCGGTTACAAGCACGCTTTGGAAAGTGAATATATAAGATTATTTCCCTTGGAAAATCTCTAAACTTCATCCAAATCTAGAATCCAATAAATCTGTAGTTGCAATAAATATTGTAAATAAATTAAAATTCGTGATTGCAAAATATTCTCTGTAAGAATTTTTTTCACGATAAAATTCATAAGAGAAAATCAAAATTCTTTCATTTCGAATGATTAAATTGTTACATCAGTTCAAAAATTGATAAAATGCTACTACTGAATATAATATCAAATTTTAAATAATTTTTTGGCCAAAATTTCTGTATAAAAACCATTGCACGGGAATTGCAATATAAATTATAAAGAAAACTAATTTGCATTTACTAGAGCATTTTAATGCATAGATGAACAAAAAATAACCAGAAATATATATATATATGAAAAATGCATTTCAGCCAGGCAAGCTGACCAAACATTTGCCACATAGGCTTGCGGAAACGAAATTACTGGCCTTTCAGTAGTAGAATTAGGTATGATTGAAATATCCGATATTTAATGACACACTGTATTGCTAGCTCAGAGAGACATTTTAATGGACAAAATTTTTTACATGCTTAAATGGTATCTCTGTGAAAAGAATAGCACATCTTTTAAAAAGAGCGCAATCATTTTACCAGACAGCCTAATAACAGAAAGATGGAATTATCAAATTTCAATAATAAGCGACAAAAAAATTCTTTATATGTGTCTAAGCTAATTCTCCTGGTATTGGTCATGATTAAAATGCTTTCATTTCTAAAATATTTAATATAAAAATATTTTTATATAAAATATTAAGATACATGAAGTCCATATTATTGTCTAAAATGATTATGAAAAAAAGAGCTAATAAATTGTTTTATGACTTCAAAATCTTCTGCATTTATTAAGTTTGTTTTCAAGTTTTATTAAGTTAATAACTTATTAAGATTGGAAACATGGATAAAAATTGGAGGAAAAATAAAAGTGATAAGATTAAAAAAAGTTGTAAATGTAAAAATTTTGAATTGTAAAATGATATAAATTATATATTTATTGAGGTAAATTTCCTACAAGGTTTTGCCAGGGAATAGCAAAATTTTGAACAACTTTTAATTAATTAAATTTGTAATTAACATCTGTATTTTTTCAAAAAATTATGCATTCTTTTTTCTTCTTTTAAATAAAAAAATTACCCAAAATTTGACAGATTGCTGCCCATTTGTTTACCAGGAGATGTGAAACATATATATATCCATAGCCACAGTGACTTTAGTTCATATTAAGATGAGCGTTGTAGATTATAAGATGTTCAGAATTATAGAAACTAGAAAAAAAATAACAAAAAGACAAATATCGAATATATGATTTTAACATGTTATAAAAGCAGACGAAATGTAAAGATGAGCATTGTCAAATAAAAATATTACTAAAATTATTTCTTAAATAAACTTGTGTAGTACATCTTTATTAGTAAATTAGAAGAAAGAATAAGAATTCTTAGTTATTATTAAAAGTATCAACATTTTTTTAATACTTAGTTAAAGAAAAATCATAATTTTTTTTTTTGAAATTTAAAAAGTATGGCGAATCTAGCAGCATTGAAGTATTTCAATAAGAGTCCTTTAGAGTAGGATAATAAATCAAAATTATGATGGACGATTGCTAATCGCTATTTACATAATAGCAGCAAAAACACCTTGGTAGCTAAAGCGATCTTTTTTTTTTTTTTTTTTTTTTTTTTTTTTTTTTGTCACGCAGAAGTTTACTTACGAATTCAGAACCTCTAGGGTTTTATGCCAGCTGTATGTGTGCACGCGACAGAACTCATTAAAAAAATAAAGCAAAAAGTATATATTAAAAAGATAAAAATTAAATACTAACTAAACATAAATTACAATAGACAAGCAAACACAATAAAGCTGTACAAAATAGTGTTTAATAAAAGAAATAATAAGTTCATGGATTTTGCAGTAAAATTTAATTTTTTTGGAGATCAAATATTTGGGTATATTATTGAAACAAATTATTCTGAACTCAAATGCAGAGAAAGTAGGTCTTCTATTTCCTATAGTTTTCTTCTTTTGATCTTGGACATTTTATCTTTCTTTAAGCTGGTCAATCAAATTAGTTCGTGGTCCTGGGTGAGATCATTAAGGTGGAAGGATGCAATGACTGAACCGGAAGTGGCACAATGAAGTGAATCGCTCACTTCCCTACTATTATAGCTATCTGAATTTTTAATGTGGAAACACTTGAAGTATGAGGATAATGAGTCATGACCGATTGCAAAGATGATGACTTGCTTGTTCTATGAGGCTGAATTGAAAGAGCCTTTACGTACGACATTATAATGGAAAATAAATGTGGAAATGAATTGTAAACGGTTCCATTGATTGCAATTTTAACTTAAAGGTGTTTGTAGAGGCTTTTGATAGCTCTTAAAATGCTAATGAAAATGTTGTTAATTTTCAATAAATCTCAGCATGGTTCTTGAAGACAGCGCATTTATTGGAAAAAAAAAGAACAGAACACAGGTATTGACGGTTACGCACACAGCATCATGTTAAGCAGTTCGTGGGATGAATGCACCGGAACGAAACTAGACGCGTAATCACAGAGATATTCTTATGCGAGAAAAAATAGTTCACTCGCTTCATCCCAACAGAAAATAAACTAAGAATTGCGGTGCAGCTAAAATTGATAAACACGATGCTTCTATAAAAGCGGTTTATTGAATTGTGAGAAGGGGCATGGAGTCACCCTCCTACTAACAGTATAGCATCGAGTTCGGTCTTTAATTCTTCTTCTGGAGGATTATGTTTCGTGCTATTACAAAAAGGAGCGACCCTAAATTAGGAGCTCTCGAACTTGGCGCATTGATAGCAAAGTGCTTAACAATGTTCATTTAAAGAAGCCATATTCAGTTGTGAGTTATAAAAATATAACTCACAACTGAAAAAAATTTATTTCAACAGTTGTCTTTGTTTATATAAAAATGAGACATTAATTAAAAAAAATGTCTATCATTAAATAAATAAATAGAAAATATCCTTTTCGAAACAGTGTCAGTCATCTAACAGTAACAAAAAAATATAGGAAGGAAGGAAAAATATTTTTTTTCTCAAAATTTTCTACTCTTTTTAGGAAAATCTAATCTCTTAATCTTTATATCAAATATAAAATTCGCAGCCTGATTTATATAAAACGGCGGGTTATATTTCAGCATCAGGGGCTCATGTTAATTAGCCAGGATTGTGATTTTTTGACAGCTTAAGTTTCTCTTTGTTGAGAATCATTAATTTTATTCATTCATTTAAATTCAGTTAACGTGGACTTTATCACTTAAATTTAGGAAAATATCAAACATCTGTAAAATTGCTTTTTAGCAATGACGAAGTATTCATTCATTGATTTAAAATAATGTAGAATGAGGCTGTATTATTTTTTTAAAAATATAAGCAAACAGTTATAAATAAGTTAACTTTTATAATAATAGCTATAAATAAGTTAACTCTGTATAAGTTTTATATAAAGTTATTTTATTTTACTTCTCATTGTGAAATCAATTTTTAAGATAGTATACACTAAAAGGATGAATTCAATACATCCAGACATCAAATCAAACAATCACAAATAAAGTGAAATATTTTAAAATTAATTAAAAGTTAGTTATTCAATTTCCTAAAATGTACGATCATCATAAAATATACTTCTAAATAAATTTATATACAGAAAACTAGTTATTTAGTTAAAACTAAAAAAGTTATATACAGACTAGCTGCCATTGGAGACCCACTTGCTGGTCAAGAATATTGGAATTCCTAGATATTAAGCTGTTAATATAAAAATAATTTATTTTCAATTTCACTTTTCCATTTAATGACAGCAAAATAAAAATTTAATTCAATCAGTCTTCTAAAAATTATGGCAGTTTCAAATTTATAAGTGTATATTCTACCAAATAGGATAAAAGTTAAATTAGCTTAAAATTTTTAATTTTTATTTTAATATGGTTAAAACAATTAATCAAATGGTTTGAATAAGCAATTAAATTAGTTTGTTTTTTATTATAACAATGAAAACATTGTTATAAAAAGTGTATGAAATTTGAAAAATATACTAGAGAAACGTTATATGGAAAGGAAACTGACATAATTAAACATAGAATATTTTGACATTTAAGATAATGTAAAAACCATTTTTGTGAAATAATCATTTCTTAAAATATAAATTAAATGCACTAAAAATTTGCTTAATTTCTAATAAAGTATTTAATTAATTTTTGAACTTGGAAAATATATAGTGACATTCCTTTTTGAAGAGCACTGTGCAAATTTCAACAAGACTATATTTTATATATATATATATATATATGCATTAAAGAATATTCATTCAAGTATTAATTGTTCATATTATATTATATATAATATTTATTTCAAGGCGTGTTTTTTTTTATTTTTATACAACTTTTAGCAATGCAACAGTTGTAAATAAAATTTAAAAGTTTGTTTTTATCAAAAATTCAATACATAAGACATCTGTGTATTCAAAACATTTTTAATTAGAAAAATTATTTAATAAAAATTTAATTGCCTATCATTAAAACATAATTACAATTCTTTTTCTCAACAAAATATTTTATGCACTTCATTTTTCACTACTGAAATTATATCTTAGTTATCAGCATAGTACAATTTTTAGAAATTAAAAGCAATGTGTTACATTTTTTCCTCAAAATTTTCTCAACAGTATCTGAAAGATAGCATGTTTTTGAAGCGCTTTCTTTTTCTGTGCTCATTCTTTCTGTTAATATCTTGTGAAATTTTTTTACCAAAAAAATGGTTAATATTGATTTTCCATCATCATTAATAGCTCTACTCAATACTTTTTCTAAACCTGCTGAGAAGTTTCTTATCTACTTCCCAAGTTGAAACTAGCTTTGCTTCAACAAAACAATAGGTAATCATGGTAAAGTGTTAATGTACTTGTTAAAATAGTACCCTTATTAATGTAAATATGCTAATAAATGTCATAAATAAAAAAATATATCTCTGTGAGTCAATTCTATATGGTAGAATTGTTTTTGTTTAAGTCATTTGAACCATTTGTTTTTAAGCGATATACAACATTATATAAAAATGCATATGACTTTCAAATCAGATTTATATTTGCCAATATTTTTCCAAATGATTTAATTAATTCAACGATTTTATTTCACAATATTTTTCAAACGATTTTATTAATTCGACTATTTTATTTAATAATATTTTTTCAAACGATTTTAATAATTCAACTATTTTATTTATAAATATTTCTTCTAACAGTTTTATTAATTCGACGATTTTATTTTACAAGATTTTTTCAAACAATTTTATAAATTCGCCGATTTTATTTAAAGAGATTTTTTCAAACGATTTTATGAATTCGACGATTTTATTCAACAAGAATTTTTTCAAACGATTTTATTAATTATTAGTGCAAAGACTCGTATATTTAAATTAAATATGATATTCTTCATATTGCCATTAAATATCAGATCATCATGCCATAAGAAAAGATGGCACAAGTTACTCTGCATCCTTTGAAAATAAGAAGGCGAACTGAAATATAGATTCCCATCACAGTTTTTGACATACGATCTCTGTTAATGTGAAGGACAATAAGTGCTGAATTCTCTTCTCATTACTCTCATGTGCTTCTATGATACACAATATTTTCATCTTGATTAAGTCTACATTGATTAAAATAGTATGTGTATTTTGGACCTATTTCCGTTAACTGATATGGCTCAAAATTTCATACAGCTTTTCAATTCGAGTGCAAAGATAGAAAATTGACTTTCATTTATACAAAAATTGCCTAATTATAGGTAATTGTTATACATATATATGTCAAATTAAATCAAATGAAAAGAAAATAATAAAAAAATCAGCAGAAATACTTCAAAATACATAATTTCCTCAATTTAATAATAAGATGATAATTATTTCTTACTTTTTAATCCTTAATTGGTAATTCATTATTAAAAATATCGTGAACATCTGAATTTATTGTATTCTCTAATTTGTACTACTATATGGACAAACATGTGAATCAAATTTGATTATGTTAATTTATTATATGACGATGAAGTTCATAAATGGGTTAAAAGGATATAATGTCGCTGAGAATACATATGTATACAAAATTTCAAAATCTTAATGTATCAGAAAAAGACTGAATAATCCATTAAAAATTCTTTCGTTTCAAACATGAAACAATTCATTTAAAAGAACTTTAAAACACTGATTTTTCAAATTAGATTTAAAACATCGTACTCCAATTAATTGGAATAAAATTTTCATTAAATTTAGAAAAGTAACTTTTTATTAAATCAAGATAAAGAATATTTATAAGCAATTTTCCAGAAAATTGATATTGGATATTTTAAGGAATTGGCTAGATAGTTAAAGCTTGCTAGATAATTTGTATCGTTTTCAATGATATTATTTTTAATTCATATTTTTAGAAATTAATACGAACATTGTTATGATAGAAAAATATTGTAAAGTTTATGAAGGAGAATAATCATCTCATAGCAATCATTTCCTATTCCAAAATAATTGATATTTTTATTAAATTCACACTCAAAATAATACTAACGTACTTGATTTAACTCAAGTTAAAATTTAATATTTACACTTTATTCGATATCCATCAATGATATTCATTACAATTTCCTTCATAAATTGTATTTGTATTTATATTATGTTAAAATATAAAAAATAATTCATTTAATAAATTAGTTTTCTATTTATGTTTACTTTATTAACATAATACCGTCGTCACTTTTCATTTATATATATTGATTTAAATTTTAAACGCTGTATAAATTATTTTGATGAATTAGGGTGTATAAAAAATTTAGCTTTAAACTTTAAAGTGGAAAAAAATTCAGTTATCATCTGTTTTTGTAAGATCTTTCTTGATGAATATTTATAAATTTTCATCAGTATTTTTCTCTCTGAACTTAAAATGCTCCATATAAATTATTTTGATGAATTAAAGAACGTAAAAGAAATTGGGCTCCGAACTTTAAAGGGGAAAAAATTTCAGTTGTCATCTGATTTTTGTAATAATATCTTCCTTGATGAATACTAATAAGTTTTTATCTATATTTATCTCTCTAAACTTTAAACGCATTATATAAATTATTTTTATGAATTAAAGATTGTAAAAGAAATTGAGTTCTAAATTTTAAAGGAAAAATCTTTTCATATATCATTTGACTTCTTAATAATAACTTCCACTTTCTAAGAACAACTCATTATGCGAATTTTCTTCATGTTTTTTATAGCTACCAATGTTAACAATTGTCACTTCTTCACCATTTTTGATATTTTTTATATTATATTCCAAAATTACAGACATTTAATTTCCATAAGTTCTCAAAATAATCACAGGGAATAAACTGACCTTCAACTACGAAAATCGAAATAATTTTATCTTAAAAATATTCAGCATTGTAATTAAATATTGGCGCTCAAAGGCTACTATCATGATATAGTATATCAAGAACTCTCATAGAATTTTTATTCTTTTCAATCATACACACTGTCTCCATAAAAACATAATTTAAAATTCCCGTAAACAATGTTTACCGGAGGAAGTTATATGTGCATTATCAATATTCTACCAAGTAAATAATGTTTTCTTAAAGCGAAAAACGATCGAATATAACCAAAAAAAAATAAATTTAGAAGCAGCTTTTTTAAACAATATAATCTCTCCCTTTAACAAGGAATTTAACACTTCTTCAGAGAGCAAGACACTGGTTCTTCTTTTTTGAAAAAAAATTTCCCACTGGGAATTATCGGCAAACTTCCCCCAAACCAATTTCTGTTTTAGAAAACATAATCCTTCAACTACAAAGTAAGTTGTTCCTGTTTTTCAACAAACAGGGAAATCGAAGCAAAAAGAGATCCAGAGATTACTGGTAGGAAAAAACTTTTTTTATTATTATTTTTACGTGATTGCTTTGAAATGTGAAATCAAATCGAAGCACAAAAACTCCTCTAAATATTACATCTTCAACTGGGTACGATTTTCTGTTGCAGAAGTGCGAGAGCATAAAAGAAATTGGGTCCGAGATCCAAACAAATCTGCTCTAAAACTCATCCAATTTCACTTTGAGTATCCAATTTATCGATCAGGGGAAGAAATTTAAGAGAAAAATAAAAGCAACCAAAAGGGGAAATAAAAAAAAAGAAGTAATGTTCCTCTCTTAAAAGGTCAAACGCAGGTTGCGACGAGTTGATGCTGAATTCTTTTAGCAATAAGGTCTTTTCTCTCTTCCTGAAAAGCTGTAATGAACTGGTAGTTGTAATTAAATTCTTTAAGTGTTAAAAAAAGAAGACAGTTACTTTTAATGAATTATATACTTAACAACTTGTAACACTGTCAGGTCGCGATTTAATTAAATTTCTTTTAGTTCGGAGAAAAATTCATTTGGCGGAATTTTTCTCATTTTTGTTTTGTATTGTATTCGAAATGCTTTTTTTAATACATTATATACCAGTGATTAATCAGTCATTGCAAATGTCTTTATTTAAATAAAAGCTATAAAACCGCAGTTCGTTTATTTCTTTTTTAGAAATATTTGGATAAAAAACAAAATTCCAGTTTGCAACTATTTGTTTCATCTTTGAATCTTTGCAACAATAAAATTTTTGCAGTTATTATTAAAGTTTTTGCAGTTTTGCAGTTAAAATTAGCCGGTATAAGAGTATTTGGTTAAATTTTACACTTTTTAATTTTTATATTTTCTTACACATCAAGGGAAAATACTTATCTTTTAACTGTTGCTATTTGCAGTTTCAAGTTAAAAGACACTTTTCATTCTGAAATTTTCTCCTATTTTACTAATTCAATTAAGTATAGAATACTTGAAATGATTGAGAATTATGAATAATTTCTTATCGAATTTTATGCTTCCTTGAACGATTTATGTTTAGAATATAAGTTTAAGAAGCTATTATTCCATGCATGTATGATGAATAGACAGGAAAAAAAGGGGTTATAGAAAGTAAAGCGAATCTTTTTTTTTATATTCGCAATATTTCTCTATTTCATTTTTATTAATTGCCAAAAAACCCTTTTAGGCTTTTCATCAATTCCTCTGCTAGATGTTCATTCAAAAGCTTGAATCATAACTGTATTGGTATTTCAAACATTTAAACTATATTTCTGTTGCATTTACCGTAGAAGTTGTTCTCTTTCCGACTTTCTCATATATTTGCACAATTTTGCATTCTTTTAACTTCATTACTTCGTTGTATAATGAAGAGAATCAAATATACAAGTTTTTACTCTTTTCCACAGATCAATTGTCCACGATAGCCTATTAATAAAATCGTTATTCTGAGGCTGGAGGGCTACTTTCTAGAGACTAGATTATTCCAAAAGAAAATTTCCTTTCGGCAAGCTGGAAAGCGAAAGTAGATTTCTTTACATCTAAGCTACTATCTGTTAACATCTCAGCTACTATCTAAGCTACTGTATTTGATGTAAGAAACAATATTAGGACTTGAAAATTACTTTTCAGTCCCTAACTTCTGAGATATTGCAATTACAGAAAAACTTCAAACAACAAAAGTTGCTCGTTTTAGTGAGGTGCTAACATGGCTAATTTGGTTTGCTTATTTTTATTGCACATGAGTGAAAAAAACTGCAAATTCTCGCCAACCAACTTGGCGTAATTTTATGATATAATGAAGCTCGGAAATCTTGCAGTAATTTGAAAATCGCTCTGTTCTTAGCGTTTCAGGCGCAATCTGAAAAGGGCATAAAAATAAACAAGTACCAAATATTCTTTTGATGCAAAATTTTAAAAAAACATAAAAACTAACTGAAAGAAATTAGAATATAAAATGAAAAGAGAATAGTAACGAGCAAATGAAATAAAAATCGTCTGATAGAATGGAAAATTTTTACCATACCAAATTTCTGCTCAGAAGGGAATGGAATCTTCTTGTCAGAAAATTATTCTTTTTAATTTTTTTTCTGATAAGCTGTTATTCTATTGAAAGACATTATAAATTTAAAAATTCTGACTATACACGTTCTTCTCAGAGCTAACCAATCAGAATTAGAAAAACGGTAATTATTATTCAAATTAAGAAGATTATAAAAATACCCGTTTTATTATTATCATTAAAAACTCATTACTTTGAATAATGATGTTTATTCCATACTAAGATTAACCCGGTTCAAATAAATAAAACGAAAACAGCGACACAAAGGAAAAATCTTATTTATCTGCCATAAAATATTATTTGAAACAGAATAAGTAGTTTTTTTTCAGAACATCATCAATTCAAGAACATTTTCCATACAAATGAAAATGTTCTTTTCTGTGGAAAGAACAAAAAAAAAGTCCAATTTTTCAGCAATACCCATAAACCCCAAGAAAATTTCGATTTTGGCCATGATTAATAGATGCGCGTTTCTCCAATAATGTAATTCTCTAAACTTCTGCCATCTAAAAATGAATCGTTAAAAGACTAAAGAAAATTCCATCAGCAATGTCATTTTATAAATCATATAAATCTTAGAGTATTAAAGTCTCGTCTTAGAAGAGAGACTTAGTGATTAAAGGCTTTGACGTGTAATCTTCTCTCTCTATATTTTTTTTCCTCTTGTGACGTATTAATAAAATAATACATCGCCCCATGAAATTTATACATTGCTCTTCATTTATTTTAGCAAATTTAAGATTTCATTTCTCTGTGATTAATCAAGCTTTTTCCTAAATCTTTGATAGTTTGTTATTTTATCAACACTGTAAAATAATAGAGTTACTGATTTTATATGAAGAATCGACGCTGTAGTTTTAAAATTGGAGACAAATGTGAAGTTCGCATTCTTTCATTTAAGATAGATGTAAAGTTTGAATAATGAGATATGAGATGCGTCTAGAAAAAAACAAAAAAGAGCTACTTTAAATAATGAAATGTTTTCTCACGGAAAAAAAGTTCCTTTTCAACTAAAATTAATTAATATAAGAATCATTTATCAGATTTTTTTCTAAATTAAAAAAAATCACACACATATTTTAGTGTTATAATCTATGAGTGTGAACATTGTAAAGGCTTCGTTAAATAATTTACATTTCTGATTAGCTCTTCAAAAGTTCTTAAATTACAGATTGAAAGTAATTTGAGAAGTCTTATTCAAATATAACCGTCCTTCGATAATCATCTGTTCTAAAAAATTATCAGCAGATTATATCTCTGTTCTAAAACACTGCATTCTGATCATTGTATAATACCATAAGTAAATACCATATTTAATTGTACCACTGTTCTACAATGGTTCTCAGTTGATTTTGCTTCTGCTCTAAAATGATTTACAGATGAGTCCATTCTGATGCGATTTTCAATTGATTATACCTCCATTCATACTCTCATTTGATTATACTTCTGTTTTAAAATTGATTCTCAACTGATTATATGTCTATTCTACAATGATTATTTTTCGATTATACTTCTGTTCTAAAATGATTTACAGTTCTTAACTCCTTCCAATAAGCTAACATGAGCGTCTGCATTAGAATTTATATAGTTGCTTTTATATAGTTAAAACAAAACTCATACATTGTGGTTTGATTGTAAGAGATTCTGTTTATAACGAATAAAATATGAGAGATAATGGATTCAGTAAAAGTTAGTTTATCTTAGATAAATTTATCCGAAAATATACCTGTATATAATCTAGCCTAAGATATTAAGGTGATCTAAAGAATTCTGAAAAATAAAAATTATGTAGATTTGGCTTATTTACAATGAAAACCATAAACTTGAATGTTTTTCCGCGTTTATTCTATTAGAGTTTTGTTACATTAACATACCGCTTTTAAAGCAACACTATCGCTATTTGGGAACGGACCTCATAATTTTGAACTGCGGTCAGATGACGAGGACGATACCTGAGCTGTCACTCCCTTTCCAAACTTCCACACCACAACAGTGGTATGACGCTTGGCCCCTTTAGATTTTACGTTCACCAGACCCACTTACACGACGGTTCTTCGGTGCAATCCATAAACGTATCAAATATAAGCATTATTTAAAGCAATATTAGTATAAGAACTTCTTAGATTAATTATTTTCCCAAATGTTTCATCTTATGGTTTTATATTTTGAAAAAAAAATTCTTTCTTACTTCCTACGCATGAAAATAATTAAACATAATGTCATATTTATTATTTAGATTAAATCCATCTTGATCACAAAATTTTTAAGTTATCGTGTGTGTGTGTGTATTGCGTGCGTGCATGTGTGTGTATATTTTAATTGACTAGATTACATTATTGCAGTCGCCAAGTAGCATGTCAGAAGTTTGAAAAGAATTGAATTTCTCTTTATTATGTTTTTACATTTTGGAAAAACAAAATATCATATCATATTCTGAAAATAACATAAATTTCACCAAACATTCATTATAAAATATATATACTGATAATTTTTTTATATTTATTTTCATGCACAAAGAGTTATGTTTTTATACCATTGCAGTTCATATACATAATCAGAATGCATTAATTTCATTCTACTTTTTAATCACATGATTTAATTTTCCTATTTACATGTAGAAAGCCTTCTGCACTCTCTTCAATACTCAAAACAACATGACATTCGAAAAGAATGCGATTGTGTGTAAGTGTTTTCGAGAGAAGAAAAAATATTTTTCGACAATTTCAAGCTAAATTTAAAATAAAGAATCGTTCGCTTAAAAATAAACGGAGAAAAAAAATAGGAGAAAGCATGGAACGTCTCCTTCAAAATCCTATCATGTCAAGTGCTGACAACAGGAAAATCCCCTTGTGAAAAATTCTGACTGGAAAAGTTTTTGAAAATTCAATTTCTAGCAAAGCATTACTGGGTTGTGGAAATTGAAAATTTTCTTTTCCCAAATGTAAATAAGAAATAAATGCTAATGCAAGAAGAATCATTTTTGAAAAATTGTCATATATTATATTCACTGACGACAAGGAATTTAATTATTTTCTTCTTTATTTTATCAAGAATTTTTTTTAATAAAGTGCATTTTTGTACTGGAGAATAACTAAATAACAATAAGAATGTCACTATTTGCTTCATCAAGCAATGATATATATTTCTTTAATTATAAAATGTGTTGATCAATATAAATAATTATCAACAATGGAATAAAATATAATATTTAATTCTATTAATTATTATTAATATATTTTTATTACATTAATATAAGGATATATTATTATTGTAAATTACTATATTAATATATTGACGCTTGTAAAAATCAAAGTACATGATTAAAGACTCACTCAAACGTTCAAGTTACTTCAAAAGCAAACACCTCACATTTTTGAATATAATTCCAGGAGTTTAGTAACTTACCTAAAATAATACAAAACGACATTACAAACAATAGAAATAGCAAGCAATAATAAATAAAACACAAGTTAGTAAATTGATAATATATTGACATCATCACATTACTCACATAAAGTAGTGGACCTAAACTTATTTTCTCTTCCTTATTCCTTTACCTATCGTCACTTCTTCACATACTCAACCCCCCCTCTCCATTATGGGTATTTATTAACTCCTTTAATCAAAAACGTTGTAATATAGAGAATTTTTTATCTTTACCAGCTAAGCAAAAATGATATCTATTAGTAATTATATAAATTTAATTTAATTAAAAGTAATACATATATAAAAAGATAAAAGGCAATAAAAGTTGTTAATAAATAACTTATCAGGCGCGTTTCACGCATCAATATATCAACTTTCACAATTTATAATTTAATTATCGCTGAATAAAAGGATAAATCACAAAAGAATATTAATGGATGCAAAACATAAAATATTAAAAAAAGAAAAATTTAATTAATATGCACTATAAAAGGGAGATAAAAAAATCTTTAATTGTAAAATTATTGGATATACCACTTATAAATTCAATATATTTTTTCCATTTTACTGCAATTTTTCAGGTAAGAAATAATACTCTTGATATTTACCGAGAATAAACCACAAATGATAAAAATTATATCTTTGTAATGATTAATAGAAGCCGATCTGTTTATTTTAAAATTGTTTACATTTTCGTAAAATAATATTTTCTGTAATTTCATGCATATTCTTACCAACATTTTCGGATTAATAGAATAGTATTTTCTACGAGCTACAATTCATTTGAAAACAGTTACACATATTATTAGACTGACGATGAAATCTTTGTAAATATTTGCTGAAAATACCGCAAGTAATTCAGAGGCACTAAAAGCCCCGAAAATAAAGATAATTTAGAATGAAACATTGAGCAGAATATGTTAGTCGTCTTCTGCGACTGAATGTCTTGCCATGAACAAACACTACGCTTAATTTCAATTATATCTCCTATACGTAATTTGATTTCATGATTCCAAGATCAATTTAATTTTAAGCATCAAATTGGGACACCTTTGAAGCCATTTATATTTAGTGTATACATGAACTTACTTAATACAATTGATTTTTTGATTTCTTATATTTCATGGGAATTTCAAACGTAATAGCATCAGTAATTTTTTTTTTCAGATTATGCATTATTAACGTTTGCGACAATGTGATTTCAGTTTCGAAATATTTATGTAAATTGATCGGATAATAAAAATAATCCTTTTTCCATAGCTTTCAACAATAGTATAAAATTATGCGATTGAACATTTGATCCAATAAAAGTAAATGAAAAGTTTGTATAGCAATTAAATTTTTATAGTTAATAATATTACCATAAATTTTTAAATGATGGTAAAAGCCTAGTTACTGCAAAAGCATTTTTGACAGTTATCACGGAATAATCAAAACATCAAAATCACAACAAAATCTCACTCCGTTTATAGTTAATTAAAATTCTTATTAGAACTTCTAAAATCATTTCGAGTTGTTTATCTCCAGTCTGCTCTAAAGTATACATGGGCCAAATATGGAGTGCCAATACGAACTAGCAAATACTTTTTTTTTTCTTTTTAATAGAGATTACACTTAAAATATCTTACTATTTTAAGATACTTTAATAGTAATATTATCTAATATTTACTATTAATTCATATATTTATGCAAAATATGTTCATTATTTCACATATTTTGAGTCTCAATAAATTATTAGGAAATTATTATTTAATGTTTATTATCTTATAATAAATCTTAACAATGAAAATCAGAACATCGACTTTTCTACTAAAAAAAATAATTGCTGATATTTTTTAATATTTTACTAAATCAGATGTTATTTATTGCAGTCATTATGCGTAATGACCTGCAATAAATTAGTATATACATAATGCAAGATGCAACACGAATTGTTATCTAATTATCCCATTTATATCTTTGTTTAGACATAAAAGAGTATGGTGGTAGTCATTAGATAAGCAGCGAACCAGTATACCTATATCTTAATAAAACATATCTATTTGTTTTAGCGAAATTTCGGAATTATAAATAATTCGTTTCAAAAAATATTAATCAATTTAAAGAAATTTGATAACATTTTTTAAAAATCTAATTCATAAACTAATAGAACTGTTTATGTGAATTTACATCCATCAGTAACTACACATGTTATTGAACAACCAGCTGCAGGTTTATTCATGATTGGTTAGAACGTCGCATCGTTTCCCTCCAGCAAAATGAGCAATTATTTCCAACATTAATTTGATTTATTCACAAAGTTCTGAATAAAATATTTCTTCTATATTTTGCAGATACAATTATAATGCGCTCTAAAAAGAGTATTTGTCTATTGCTGATTATATTATACTTAAAGGATTGGTAAATTGATTAGATTGATTTGAGTTTTTCGCTCTCAAATGAATAGGTTCGAATCTCACAGAATAATGATGTTAACAATATCAATACAAACCTATTTTCACTGTTTTTTTTGTCATTAAAAATAAAAGCTATAAATTGTATGATGATAAAAATGGGAAATATATATAAACATTTTGAAGGCAATACGAATGAAAACTTATTTGAATCATCCCTAACCTCTATTATATTCTTCAGATGACATATTTATTTTAATTAGTAATAATTAATTTAAATAGTGCAAATAATGATTATGAAAAAGTAATGTAAATTAAATTAATATCTGTATTGTTTTAAAGAATATCGTTAATATATTAAGAGTCAGTATTTCTTAAAATTATTTTTTTTTAAATTTTATATAAGCTGGATTCTTATTTTTTCCGTTATCCATTATTTATTCGCATGAATAGACCGGTTCGTTTTATAAAAAGCTAAATCATATTACCTGATATAAATAAAAAAAAGCTTCTAATTTATTGCTACTAAAACATGTTAAGAAAATATATTAATCCCGAAATCTATTTTTCTCCATTTTATGCTATTTTTACATGGATCATAAAAAGTTATGTTTTAACAAACAAAACCCAATTACGTATTAAGAAAAACACATAAAAACCATAAATTTAAATTACACCAACTTTATATCTACGTCAAGTAGAATAAACTGAGAACACATGCAGCTGGTAAATGCTTCCACCAAATTGTTACTGTTTATCTTCCCATGGAAATCCAAATTGTGATACCATTCTGCTTTTACTCATGGGACAAAAACCTAATTGTATTACAAAATTTACAGTCCGTTATGCAAATATAATTCCGCAGCTGAAACCACGCAATCTTTTAAAAGGAAGCCGCCATTTGAGCTTCCACTATTTTCTCTTTCTGTCCAAAATAACAGCTTCTGCTATTCCAGCTTCCAGCGGCAAATAATGAGATTTTGCTTCTGTTGGGGAATTGAAGACATTCACGATATCGCTGTGGGAGCTAGAGAAGGTTCCCTTTTCGCTAGATTACTCTTAAATAAGTACATTAAAGGCTTGCTATACCTCCAGGAGAACCCCCTGTTTAAGAAGAGGTTTGCTCTTTTCGATAATTAATACTCTCAAAGGATCATCGACCTGTTATCAAAAGGGAAGGATAGAACAAGCATTCATTCCCTTAGAGCAAAAGCAGATTTTTTGCCCCTTATTCCAGCAGTCCCATGTTTTAAAGGGTCTCATTGATTTGGAAGAAGAGATCTTGCACTTCGTCAAGAAAATTTGGTTACTCCTTCCGCAAGAGAAAGAAATCGGAGTTGTAATGCCATTAACTGAAGTTGTAACTTAATCCAGTTACAACTTCAAAGGTAATTTCTCGAAATCGGGGGAATTAATCGACTAATCTATTTTCATCCTATTTTTCTGATCGCAAACCATTCCTTTTCAAATGGGTTGGATATGAATGAACTTTGATATTTTTACTGGAGATTATTTGTTGGCTTTAAATTGCCCTGAATTGAAGTCTCATAAAATGGAATAAATTAAGGAATCGTGAAGTTAGGGTTGAATTAACTTTCAACGATGAATGCACGAATCTATATTTTAGATGCTCAATAAAATGAAAGAATTAAGTCTTCTGCAAAATAAACTACTTATCCTTATAAAATTGATTTTTGGAAGCGAATTTATTTGAAAGTAAATGATTAAAATATGTGTAAATTGAATCAAATCAAGATAGAGAGTTTTAGATTTACTGTGAAAGAATATCTTAAATAAGTTTAATAAACATTTCGGTGATCCAGCAGATTTAAAAATCTGATAATGTTTAATAAATTATATTCAAAAATTAATGAAAACACATGTATTATTTCATTCAATATTTTAAAGAATGTAATTTTCTAAAAATTTCGATCTTTCCAATTTAGTTTGGAAACACATTTGGAATGCGACAAAATATTCAAGCAGTTTTTAAGAAAATTAACAAATTGCTTGAATTGATAATACGTAATAATAAGCAATAACGATTTGGATATTTGGCTTTCTAAATCCTAAATTTATCTATATTTAAAATTATCTTTTATATTTAAAATCCTCTAAATTTATCAAATAAATTCTTTATTTGATTACTTTCTTAAAACTGACATTTGATTATTAACTGTATTTACATTATCATTAAAATAGGAAATTTCGAACAAATATAATATGAAATTTTTAATTAGACTACGTGAAAAGTTTTATGTTTTCACACATAATAAGCACTTAGAATTGCTTGCAATTGAGCTGTAAAAATATTTTGGAATATTATGTATTTTAAAACTTCACCACAACTAAATTAAGATAAAACTGTACCAAATGTATAGAATTAAAATAATTATAAATTTCCCAACATATTTACTATAATAGTTGACAGAAGAAGACGAAATTAATTTAAAATCTTGTTTAAATTTCTGAAAATATATTATAATTAAAACGCTTACGAGAGAATTTGTATTAGTAGAATTTTAAATGTAATTGTTAAATAGGTCTTTTTATGTTAAGGAAGTAATTTTATCAAAACAGTTTTGGTTAATATTTCTGTATTAATTTATTCATTAAATATCTATAATTAAATTGCTAAATAGAAAATTCTTTCCCAAATTTTTGTATGGAATTAAATCTTATTGATGATTATTTTTCAATCAAGATAATTATTTTTTAAATCAAAATGATTATTTTGTATTCATTTTTATAACGTTCGGACACATTTTTTTCTAATAACACGTTGCAGGAATTGGAAATGCCCTTTCTTTACTAGAATGTTTTAACAAGACGGTTTAATTATAAATGGGTTATAAAACTAGGAATTTTTTCAATAGCCCGAATTCATCAATTTACTAAGAGTTCCGATTTCTTGATTCCCACACAAAGCTAACCGGGTAATTTCTGTTATTTAAAAGTTAGATTTGTTTGCAATTAAAATGATCAAAATAAAGAAAATTTGATTGCTATAAAACCACAAGCTAAGAAAAACTGAAAAAAAAAAAATAAACAGTCGAAAACTTAATAATAAACGTTCATCCTTCTTTAATTGGTTATTTAGATGCAATTTTTGAAAATAAAACCATAGACTTTGAAATGCAGTGAACTATTGTTTATGCATAATTCAATAAAAGGGCCTTGGAAGTATGTGTTATAAGAGGTAAACACACTGAGCCACGAATATTATGGCATACACCAAAAAATATGCTAGGCTCAAAGACTATTAATGTGCAGGACGATTAATTCTCTAATCTAAATATTTTCTAAATATCTATTTACTTAACATGCTCTTTAACCTGATATTGACAAATGTTTCCTACAAACAGAAGATTAAAATCAATCCTCATTAATTTGTGATAAGATCAGAATTCAAGTATACATTTCGATTACAAAGTGAAGTTTTTATGATTTTTATAAATATTTAGCTTTTAAAAATTATTTGTATATTAAAACCTATAATAAATTCATCTTTCATAAAATGCTCAATACGAATAATTTTACAAAAAAATATAATATATATATTTTTATCAACTTACCCCTACAACTGAAGCGATAGGGATATGAACCAAAATCATTCACTAAGTCTTAAAATTTAATTTCACCAAATCTTTTTTAATAGCAATTAATTTAGAAGTAAATATTTCACAATTAATTATTATATGCTATAAAGTTTCCATTATCAACACATTTATTATTCTTATTACAGTAATTATTCGTTATATTATGCTGTTAATAAATAAAAAAAATGTTTTCCATTTTTTTTATATTGATTAGTTATTTTTCAACATAAACAGTATACATTTCTTGTAGCAGTTGTATTTAATAGCAATTTTAATGTATAATACATTTATCATTTACTATTACAACTGAAAAGAAAAAAATGAAACACTCATAGTGAATAAATAAAATTTCCAAATAGATGCAAAGTTTCAAGTATTATTTTAATGAACGTTCAGATGGAATATAAAAATTTGAGCACAAAACTTCTATTCAGAATGTTTATGACCTTCGAAAACAATAAACATTTATAGTTTCCAGAATTATTATTGTACTTTAATCATATGCATTTTCATATTTAATGAAGCTCTCATCGCAATAAAATTCAAACACTACACAACAATACACACAAAAAAATAATAATATAACCATAAATTTTTGCAGCGAACCCACCATTTACAGAAGAGAGCAAAGATAAACTGAATTCATTTATCCCGCTTTAAGTTTTAATTTCAGCAAAACTATTACTGCAGGCAGACCCTTTACAATTAAAACTTTTACAACCCGGGTGCATATGCATCTGGGTATTTTGACGCCTATTCGCTCCCTCGCTTGTGCTTGGATGGATGACGATAATTTCCTCACCAGCGCACGTTCACTTATTCATTTTCTATTTTACTTCCCTCTTATCGCTTTGCTTCCCTGCTGGAAGTTTATAATTTTGCCTCTTTTTTTTCCTTGCCTCCTCGTTCATTTTAGTTTCTTTTGGGGCTTCCTTATCTTCATTTTCGGTCTCATTTAAGAACTTGCAGCGTAGACGATGAAAATTTTCTTCGTTCTTTCATTCATTTCGCTTCAGAGGGCTTACTTTTCAGAGAACCCTAGCGATGTTTCAGTCGAGGAATAAATATTTTAGTTACTTTTTTTTTTATTCCAGTGGCGTTATTGAATCGTAAATCATTTTCCAAGAAGTTCTGCCGGCTGCATGGCGCAGTGGGGTTCAGTCTTCCTATTAAATCCTGCTGTTTAATCTAGTACAGCTTTCAAAATCGGTTAATTGGAGTATGATTTTTAATTTTGTATCTGGGAAAAAAAAAGAAATCTAATGAACTGTTTCGCTTATTATTATAGACATGTTTGGAATAGGAAGCTGTTTCGGCAATTTAAAAAATGGAGTTCCAAAATGTTAATATAATGGTATGGTTTAGTTGCGAGGTTATATTTGACTTAACGTAAGGATTTTGTTCAAGAATAAAAATAATCCACTGGCATCAAAAAGAACATTTAAAAGTAAAAAATAGCCAAATGAGAAGTAAAAATGATATTCAACACAAAAATCAACCTAATCATTAGAAACTACTGTCGCGTAGATGAAGTTAGCGTAGATAAACCGTGTTTTTACTAACGTCAAAAATGACACTCGTTAATCTCAACTCGAGACTTTATTCAAGGAACTAACCCTTACATCTGTTTTTATTCACAAGATGAAATTACTCGAATCTTCCAGATTTAGAAAGATACAGAAATTATGAGAACAGTCTACAACAAGCGAGAAACAATAGAAAGTAAGTCAATAACAAAAAAAAAATGGCAAATTGCCTACACTCAGATACGAAATTGAGAATGTCAATTTCAATTCATAGCATTCTACCACTGAGACATTCAATCCGCGTCAAGATAGAACAAGTTTCGTTACAATATAAACAAGAAGGAATTTTATCATTTATCAGTGTAGGATATATTAAATACATAAAAATAAATACAACAAATTTTTAAAAAATTAAAAATGTTTCATAATTTTTTTTTCACCCATCTAGTCTTTTAACCCTTTCTAGGGCCATGAAAAAAAATATGCTTCCCTTTAAATTCATCAATCCTTATATGAAGTTACGTAGATTGGCATAAGTTCTGACAAATTTTTCGATTAGACAGAAACTTCGATGCTTCAGTTCTTGATCTCACACGAAATGATGTGTCTTAATTTGTTAGTTAATTATTAATTAATCAAATTAATGTATTAATCAAATTAAATTTATTTAATAACCTAAATGAATCACTTTTCTTAAGCCAATCACAATCTAAAAATTATTTTAATATATCATGATTAGAAAAAAATGGCCTTTTAAAGGGTTAAGTTAGAAAATGATGAATGAAAAAAAGCTAACAATGGGCAATGAAAGTTGGACATGCGATCAAAATGTGGTTAACTGTAAAATCACTGTGAGTCATGGATGCCCTCTCTCCAAAGATAGATATTTATTCCTATACCGAACAGAGGTGGCCGGGATAATCTGGCTGGTAGGGCGTTGGATTCGAAGATTCCCCGTGTATGTGGTGCCTGGTGCACGTATAAATCTGTCGTGGTCACAAAATCCTAACCATGTCGAGACAATACCAGTGGGGGTAGAGGTACAAAGGTGATCGCTCTCTGATTCAGGTCCAAATTATGATCTGTGGATGAGTGAATGGAATGCATGAATGAAGTCCGCCCCATAAAAGTCCGCCCCGCTACTGAAACAAGGGACGCTCTCTAGACTTAAAATTGCTGACTTAGTCAGCCGGCATATCTATGAGAAGTGCCATTAGAAACAACAATAGCAACAGAAAGGCAATTTTAGATCCAACACTCTGATAGGAAGGTTCATCAGAATTCATTTGGTTAAGAATTTTTTTTACACCATTCTTCCTACAAATGGAATTGAGGTAAACAATTAAAGACGACCTGATATCGCAAAAAAAAACTCCTTGTGGCCAAAAAGTAGTAGATTTTTAAGTACAATCGATTGCTTCATTATTATGAATTCCAAATTCCCTAATGATTTGGGACTTAACAAGGAATGACTTAAAGCTCTTATTTTGAAGCAGTCGTAAATCATACAATATTTTTAATGTAACTCGAAACATTCGAATGGAAAGTTAAGTTTTCCAAATCACTCGTGCTATCAGTATAGATAACGATTATTATGGAAATTAGACATTCTATCTAAATATGGTTCAATGTGAATATCATGGACCTATGGATATCCTCACTCCAATGATGAGATACTTATGCCTGTATACCTATACAAAAGAAAGAGAATTTTAGATCCAACATTTTTATTGAAAGAATAAGTCACAAACCAAAGAAAAGTTTGTCAGAATGCAGTTAGTTAAGAATCTTTGATCATTTTCTGTTTACCAAATGTAGTTGCGGTAACAAACTAGGAACATCTTGATATCACAATAGAAAAGTCCTTGTGACAGAAAAGAAGTATATTTTGAAGTACAATCCATGGCTTTATGATCAGAAATTCCCATATGATTTGGAGCCCACAAGAGATGACTTAAAGCTCTTATTTTGAAAAAGCCGTAAAGTATATAATATTTCTAAGATAACCAGAAGCAGTAGAAGGGTATAGGGAGAAAGTATTTTCAAACCACTCATTTTATCAGTATAGATAGTAAATTTGTTCTGTGTAAAAGTCAAAATTTACTGATGAGAACAAAAAAAATTGAATTTAGAAGTAAACACACATTAATAATTGCGTTACCGTAATGAGGAAAATTCAAGTTCAAATCAAAACAGTTTATCCCGAGATCTAAGTTGTGATTGGATGTAATTATAGATATATATCAATAGACGATGTCTGTTGCCGGAATTGAACAGTATTAGAAGCTAAAATTTTGCATTTGACTAAAATGTCACATTAATAAAATAGTAACATGTACGAAAAAATTACTTGCGCTAAAATAGAAAGAATGAAATATCTATCAAAATCTGAAGTTTAAAATTATCTTGCTAAAAATTATTCTTTATAAGTCTAAACGTTTAAAAGATTTCCAGCAACAAATAATAATCCGAGTGGACTGTTCCACAAAAGAGATGAATGAGCAATATAATAAAATAATAAAAAATCAAGTAAATTATCAAGTACAATAGATTAGAAAATACAATAAATAGCGAAAGGAAGAAAAAAAAAATGAGAAATTCAAAAAATAATAAAGGCTGAATGTATAAATAAAATAGGTAAGTATTATTAAAATATAATTACTTATTTTTTTAATATTTTATTCAAAGTACATTATCGAAAATCAATTCATATCGACCAACCAATATGTGTAACACAATGTATAGCGAAACTAACATTTAATTACACAAACTGTAAAAATGTTAATAAATGGATTATCATTTACAATTCTTTATACATTAAAACATCTGTCAATTCATAATAATCAATAACCCCTATCATAACACCTGTATTTATTCGTTTCATTTTTCAATAGCTTCAAATGAGCTTATAAACCTGTGCTTATAAACCTGTTATGAATGAAATCTATTGCAGACAGTAACGTAAGCTATTGTAGACAGTAAAGCTTAATTCTATAAATGTGCCAAATTTACGATAATTGCCTTAACAAATATCGCCAAGTACCCATAGCGACTGTTAATTTATGTATTAGTTTAATTTACTAGCTAAAGTGTTTGAACTAACTGCAGGCTGTATTTTCAAAGTCATTACGGAATTTCTATTACACCATTAGTTTTATAGGTTTAATTATTGTACAATAAGAATAAGAAATCGTTTTCCTCATTAGGATATATTTTGTGGCATTGTTTTAGAGGTTTAATTACATTAAATCAATTAGTATATTCTTGTATAAATTAGAGAAAAATCAATAATTTTAGCAATCATGTAATTACAATAAGATAATTAGTATTAATAGTTATTGTAATTATAATGCTAAAAGAAAACGAAAGAAAGATGGATAGACACATTTTTGAAGAAAAGACATGGTATGGTTAAGAATATTAGCATTTCTATAAGCTTTATGTGTTATTTAACTAAGATACAAAAATAAATGTAATTTAGATTACTTCAGTCAGATAACGTGATAAAAAGGAAATGAAATCCACCTTCAAGCTTATTCACATGATGTCACTTACTTTTGTCACCATATGTAATTCAGAGGATGCCAAATTTAAATTTCTATCTCATTCTTAACCCATTAACTAGCATTAATACTTCAATCACATGAAAATCGTTTGATACCCTTCCACTCAGTTGTGCTGAACAAATAAACAAACAACTATTTTCAGTAATATAATTTACCTTAGGAACGCATGCTTGAATTTTATTATGAAACTGTTGTCACATATAATTACATAAAAATTCGAATTGAATTAATTTCAAGTTTAATTCTAATAATAAAGTTTTTAAATAACTTTAATTTACAAAAAAGCCTTTTCTACAACACAGCGTAAAAGCTGATTTTTATTTCCGCTGCTGTATATAATTACAAAATCTTATTTTTTACTTCTTATATTACATATAGTATACTCCTCAGTGTCCGGCCTAATGTGGCAGAAGTGTAGGCTGGATAACAAAACCACCGGATGGGCCGGAGTTCTATGAATTCATTTCTTTGTCCACCAATACCAGAAGGGGTTTTATCCAAAACTCACTGTTATAATAAGTATTCTCTCACTTATTGAGTACTAAGCCCCCCCCCCCCCCCCATTTATCTCACTGTGAAAGTAGAATGTTAACGCGACCCGGTTATTCACAGAAACAGTTGCCGATTTTTGCTGTAACACCAGTGTAGGCTCTATATAACCCTTAATGTCTCCTCCATAATCACTGCAACTTTTTTTGGTTATCACCCATTTTCAAATCTTCACTGTGGTTCTCTTAAAAAAACATGAAGCATACCCCAAGAGCAATTTACGAATACTATATGTACTGAGCAGTTATAATAGGAACATCGGTAACAACTGAGATCCGTTACACACTGACGAAACAATGAATCACGAGTTGCTTTTTCCTTATCACGTATTTTCCATACGACACGTAGGAGGATCGTAGCAGACTCGCCCTGCCAATGCAACGCCTTGTCTTAATCATTTAATTACGACAAAATAAAATTAGTCTGGATAGTACGGAAGCCAGATAAACGTGAACCGAATACTCGGGAGTGTACTAATATTTATATTACTTCAACAAAAATAGAAAAAATCTGATAGCTTTAAACTCGTATCATTTACTAAAACAATGTCAAAATGTTTGGAAAAATGCTAAGAGTTTGCAAATGTCCAATAGAATATTTTGCATTCAAGTTTTTCAAAATTCTCAATTTTTAAACCTACATATACACATATTCTCTGACAAATTCTTTTTCTTTTAATTTTTACTTTTTTAAAAACTTAAACAGTTTAGTAAGTGGTCTGTTAAGATTGTGAAGACAATTTGAGTTAATATTATTTATTTTGTTATTATTTTGAGTTAATTTTATTTCCTTTCCAGATTCTTCATTTGAAACCATTTTTTTTTCTGTCTTTTTCTTTGAGGTCAGTTTTTTTTTTCTTATACACTCGACAACAATCACTTCAAATAATTGGAAATAACAAATTGTCACTCGTGAAAAGTATTATGTATGTAGATAACATGGTGAATTCCTAATTCTTCTCTCTGCGTTAGAGGAATGCGTTAGAATATGCAAATGATTCACAGCTCGCTGAATGTGTGCAGTCATTGTTCCTTATTACTTCTTGTTCCCAGTAATTCTAACTGATCCTATATGAAAGAAAGAATTTTAAAATTGTATTGATTTTCCAATTTTCAACCATTTCTTAATTTGCAAAGATCTGTGGTTGCTGAAAATTACAATTAAATATTTGATTAACAATTACTTAATGCTTTCGCCAGCAAAAAATTTTGAAACTTCAAATTTCGATATGTCACTTATAGTCTTTTAAAAGCCTTGCATTATTCTAGTAAATGTGCTATATACTATCAGAGAACCAATATTTAAAAATTGGTTCCTTTTAAGAAATTTTCCCCTTTGCTTGATTTTGAAGATAAACTTTAATTGTAAAAACACCAAAATTCTAAAATCTAATTAAAAACGTAATTTGAACTGAAACTATTCAAAACGGTAAAATAAGCCAAATTTTCACATCTTGATCATCAGCTATGGAAAAAGCCAGGATGAAATATTGGCAGTACGAAAGAAAACAATTTGAGTTTCGCTCCAACCATGAAACATATTGTTGTAAAATACGCTCAAAATAGTTTCTAGTACTGATTAAAAATGGAGAAAAAAATGTATGGACAAAAGATCGATATTATTGAAAATATAATTCCTTAAATTTTTAGAAGATGCAAATTCTTTTTTTTCAAATTCATGCTGTAATATTTTCGGAAATTATTATAAAAATAAACTCCCAAAATTCCACTTAAATTTTAATCAAT
>JAPMOR010068965.1:526491-548688 GCA_026543865.1 Argiope aurantia | reverse complement strand
GAAAAAATAATATTTCATATTTGTTTCATTTCCTACAGACACGTGCCAAAAATTATATTTTTGCAGATTTCATTTCCAAAAAGATTTAATCTATTTTTAATTGGAGCTTTAATCAATGTGATGACAACACTTTGAAAAAATCTAATTTTTTCCCATGAATGCGAAACGTGCTCGTGCAGCTTAAATTTTATTTTTATTTTGTACGAAAAAAAATGTTGAAAAATATAGTGAAAATATTTATTTAAAAATTCATTAAAAATAGAAATTTAATTTTAAGGTTAAAATATTGGTATCATTTAAAAGATAAATTTTTGATCTTTAACTTCATATAAAAAGGTTTTTTGTGCGGTAATATTTTCGGAAGTTATAGCAGAAACACGCCAAAATTTCGCTTAATTTTTAAATAAATAAAATTCTAGTTAAAAATTCGAAAAAATAACCCCCAGGTGCACATTCCGGCCTCCAAGGTATACACGTGCCAAATTTGGTAGCTGTAGGTTGAATGGTCTAGTCTGTAGAGCGCCAACACACACACACACACACACACACACACATTGAGCTTTATTATAAGTATAGATATAGATATAGATGAAAGTAATAAGGTGTTAGAACTTTCAAAACAAATAATAATAGACAAATCAAGAAGTCCTTTAGTAAAAAATAATTAGAAAAATCTACCAGCAATTAAATATGAAAAAAATGTATTTAAAAAATCGATGTATTAAATTTCAAATTATTTATGCAGCATAAAATTCAAATATCGTTAAGGTCTGGAATCCGCTATTTCATAGAATATGATCAGTTACTTCATGATCAGTTATTTTCGTAGAATAATATCTGCTATTTTCTTTCTAATTATTTTATGAAATAAATAGAAAATTTATGAAATAACTGAATTATACCCTTTAATGGTATCACATACATCTACATTCTAAGATGTAATAACTGACTCAGTTTAATGCGAAAAATTATTATGTTTTTTTTACTATTACGAATAAAGGAGATTATTTTTATTCCTTACAGAATTTTTATATTATATTTTATTTTTATTAAATCTGATATTTTAATGCAATCAATTCCTTATAGAAGAATCCATTTCATTAAAAATAAAGTTTTTAGAAAAAGAGTCTGTGCTAAAGATCTTGTTTGTTGAAAATATACAATAAAAAAGTTCTTCATGTCATGAAGAACTTTTGATACCAGATTTGTTCTAAATGTATGTGCAAGAAGCAAAATAATTATAATCGATTAATTTAACAATTATGTAGAAACTATAAAATTATTTCCAGAAATTTACTTTTATTAGAAGTATGGATACTAGATAATTAAACTATGTTTTAAATGTTTTCTAAAAAATAAATTAAGAGAGTTATTTTTCCATGAAACTAAGACAGAAAAAAAAATCATGGCGTTGGCATTGTGTAGTTAGATGGTGGCGAAATACATTGTTGCGTTTTTCATATGATTGTGACATCCTGTAAACTAATTCCATCAATTATCGTCTTATGTAGAACTGCGAGGTTTGACTTTTTAGACTCTAGTAAAGAGAACAACAAGAGATTTTCCAAGAGATTCCAGTGAAAAAATCACGAGCCATTCAGGTGATCGTGAATTGTCTCCATCAGAAGATATATGTAGTTTTCTTGTGATTTTTTTTATTACGCAAGTGGATTCCATTAATGCCAGAATTTTCAGGAACAATCGAGAAAAATTCGATTATATATTCCTTTAAATAAAGCGGGGGATTGGAGTAATCCACACACTTTGTCAATTAAGAATTGGTCTATTTTTTAAAAAAAATACTTTGTTGATGCCGATGCCACTAGAATAAACATATTTTCCTAAATTTACAGAAAATATTATATAGAATAAACATTTCACTCGATAGACAAATTTATCATTTTCGAAATTACTCCAGAACTATTGAGTATATCTTGTAATGACAAACAATAAGAATATGAAATTATACGAAAGAAGTTTAAGGATGAAGATATACGAAGAACGTACATTTATTTTTAAAAATAATTCATGTATTTGTAATTTAGAGTTTGTAGTTAACTTAGTTAAAGATAGACTTACGTTCCTACCACAAACATTTCTGAGCTTCATCTGTTAACCTATCCAAAAGATCCATCTGTGTACAGCCATTCCCATGGCAAAGGGGATAATCCGGGAGGACGTGACATATTGTAGGACATAGGGATAATTCAAGGGATAATTTAAAACTTGTCGCACATCATCCTTCAATTCGTCAATGGCACCGTAATTTTCCTATGCTGTGGTTATTCTTTATGAATCCTCATAGCTGAAAGGTGCTGTGTAACAAGCTTTTCACTCATGCTGCTCTGGAAAATATCACGTGCTAAATGATGATGGTCTTTTGTCAAGAGCATGATGGTGCATCAACGGATCTTTTGGATCATTAATGGATTGAATAAAAGGTGAATTTCTGAAACGTTTGATAGGTACATAATAAATACAATCACGTACACAAACAAAAAAAAACTACTCATTCTCTTTCTGTTCAGTAGAAGTCATGGGATTTGATGACCACCGTTCAAATAGGAGAAAGAAAAGAAGTCTTAGTTGTCAGTTATAAATAACTTTTTTATTAAAAGAGAGAATCTTTCTGCATGTTAAATACAGATAAAAGTAAATTTATCGTAGACAAATAATATTGAAGCGAGCATTTTTTTTATCTCTTCTTTCCTTCTCTTGAAAAACACAAGATATCAAGATGCTTTGTTATTTTAATTTTTGAGTAACTTCGATGATTTCTTTATAAATAAAATGAGTGGCATATACATATCTATGTATATTTTAAAATCCAATTTAAATATTAATTGATTTCTAAATTTTTATCTTAATTTAGCCCATATTAATTTCATTCTAAAATGCTCTCTTATTTCCTGATTCAATTCCCACCTTTTATTTAACAAATTTTACATGCGCTCTATAAAACTGCTCACTTCAGCAAGTTCTCACGCTCCGAGTGAGGGAATAAAAATCCATAATGCTTGTTACATTCTTTTAAAGATACTTAAATTTCCCTTTCCTAGGATTACACAAACCAAAGAAATTCCTATCAACATCTCATAGTAAAACCACCAAAAGGAAAAATGTCGGTCTCTTTTGCACTTGTATCACGATTAAATGAACGTCAGTTTTATCATCGCCTCTTTCATAACTAAACTTCCCATCTGGCTCCTTTGCTCTTGTATCGCGATGTACACTGGCATATATATATATATATATATATATATATATATATATATATATATATATATATATATAATGTATTTCAAAATAAGTCTTTGTGAAAATCATGCTAAAATAATGATAAGCAACGAAGCTATCACACCAACAAAAATTTTTAGAATGTAAAGTATTTTGCTGCTTCAAATCTACGGAGAGCATTTATTTTGTTCCTTTTGTGGGGAGGAGGGGGCGGCTTTATGCACTTCGACCGCATCATAAAAACATCAAAATTCAATGAACAGATCAACTACCATATTTCGTAGTTTTTCCGCCTTGCATTCAGGGAAAAAAACAACAACAACATATTTTAGCAATCATCACGAAATTTGATCTCGAATAATTTTCAAAATAATTTTTTTAGATCTTCCTAAGCCTCAGGATTGATGAAACTCGATGTTTTGGTCCTAAAAAAACAATGTATTGAGTTTAAATCCAAGGCGTCATGACATAGATCAGGGCTGACAAACTTAATTGCAAGCACGTGCCAATTAAAGGCAATGTTTATGTAGCGGGTGGGAGAATGTATGTTTATTTCAAAAACAAATGAACAAAAAAACAAGTTTAAAGATAAAGAAATCCCCCTCCTAAAATGCGGCATCTTTTTTTATGCTACCACCGTTCCATCTTTGAGAATATCTTATCAGCGATTATTAATCTTTAAACCGATCCTCTTTGAATACCAGTAATTATTGTTTTTACAGAAAACATTTCTTTCTTTCGTAAAGGGATAATAAATTCTTCACAAAAGTAAATACTTTTAAAATGAAAATAATTTCAGACGGCCATTTTCGAATTCCTTCAGACTTAATTGACAAAAATATCTATAAAATTTATAATCCCAGTTTCAATAAATTTGGTCTTTAAATCTGAACAGCAATGAATTTCAATTATTTTTATTTGCACATGATAAAATACTGCTTCAATGTATAAGAAGAAAAACGAAAACTTTCCTCTAGGGATTTTTTAATCATCAACCTTGTTTCAAATTCAGTTTCAAGGTTTAAAACTTTTTCCGCGTATTTCTGATACGAGGCAATTTCCCTCAAACTCGATTTGATGAGAGTTTTAAAAAAAATTATTGAATTTGATTGGCGGAAAGTGAGTAAATTCTTCGTTTATCAACTGCTCTTCCCGAAGAATTAGTTTACATTTTAATGCCATACTCATCGCATTGATCTGATCTTTATTTTGCAGTTTTAAATTTATATTGGATAAAGGTTTTTGTTATATCAATTCGAGGAAAAATCTATAATTATACTAAATCTGAAAACTGAAAAAAAAATTGTATTAAAAAGTTGGTGTATTGACTTTATGTTATTAAAAATTGACACATTTCTTTTTTCTAGACGATTAAACAAAATTTTAATTAAAAAAAATTGTTACTAAGTACTAAGTACTGTGTTTACTGGAACGCAAAGGCATTCATTATGTTCCATGACTTTGACACTTTTGATCTAAATGGTATGTAATCTTTGTTTCAAAATTGGCGATCTGCATTAAATTTTGGATCAAATCAATTAGGTGCATCTAATATCATACTCAGTATATAGTAAAGCTCTCCCCCCCTCCCAAAAAAAAGCCTTTTAAAAAAATTCCTTTGAAAAATTTAATGTACAATCTGCTATTTGTAGTGAAAGAAATTACTATTTTCAACTTTAATTATAACTTTAATTTACACTCATGTCCATAAATTAAGAATAATGCAAGTTCAGGAAAAGAAAGAGTCAGAAGCGACACAAATGTGACTTATTTGTAAAGCCAATTTATTAAACAAAAGGTAAAGAGCAAAAAAGGATGCTATATATTTATAACATTAGCATCATTAACTATACATTAATAAAAATTGCAATTTTTTGCTCCTTGGAGCAAATTACAAAAAAAAAAAACCTTATTTACAAAAACCAATATTACATGGCTGGTATGATGGTTAATACATAGTATGTCTCCCAGACGATGCAATACAGTCCATACAATGCCTAGGCATGCTGAGTATCAAATTATCGATCTGATCTTGGGGAATATTATTACACCACTCATCAAGCAATGCTCTCCGAAGTTCCAATAGACATGTAGGAGGTGGTTGACGGGCAGCAACTCGTCGGCCAAGCATGTCCCAGACATGCTCTACTGGATTTAAGTCCAGAGAGAATGCTGGCCAGTCCATACGGGTGATATCCTACCGATCGTAGGCATTTGTTTACGATTTTTGCACGGTGAGTCGGGCGTTGTCATCCCTAAACACGAATTCTGCGCCCATGGTGCCCTGAAACAAACGTACACGTTGTTCCGGAATGATGTCCCGATAGATTTGGCCTATCATGGTTCCAATCTGAACATACAGGTCAGTTCTGGAACCCATAATAATTCCTCCCCAAACGAGCAATCCTGAACCACCGTAACGGTGTCGTTCAACGATGTTCTCTTGGTGGTAACGGGTACCTGGCGCTCTCCATATGAAAGTCCGGCAAGAATCAGACTGCAAGCTAAACCTGGACTCGTCGGAAAACATCACACAAGTCCACTGTTGCGGTGTCCACAATGCATGCTCTCTACTCCAGGCTAACCGCAGGCGACAGTAAGTTGCAGTAAGTGGAATGCATATGACAGCATATATACGAGCATATAGACCAATCTGCCCTAAGCGTCTGTACACGGTCTTCCTTGGAACTGTCTTACCAGTAGCTGAAGAGAACTGACGAGACAGGTATTATGCTGTGTTCCGTCTGTTTCTTTTGGCAGTAACTGCCAAATACCGGTCCTCATTCGGCGTTGTAACTCGGGGACGACCTGTGCTGTAACGTCTACTCATATTACTATCATCTTGGAATCGTTGCCAAAGCCTGGAAATGACACTCTGGGCGATTCCAAGTTCCTCAGATATTTTCAACTGGATAGCCCACATTCCAGACGGCCGATAATTCTACCACGTAAAAAAATCATCCAAATGCATCCTTTGTTACATAATTATGCGGTTATTGCACTGAAAGGCTTATAAAGCGCTTGCGAACAATTTTACTTCTTTGCCTGCATTCCTTATACATCACTCTCTTGCACTCTCGTCATTGTGACGTACTATCGGTGTCATCTGATGGCTTCCTGCAATTTGCATATGATTTTTGAAGATGTGTGTAGTCATTTTACGGGTGATATATATATTTTAGAGATCGATTTCCGCATGACTCTTAATTACCCTTAATTTATGGACATAAGTGTACTTGGAAGGAAAATATCATTTTACGTTTAGTTGTTGATGTTAATTGGATGCCTACTGCCATTTCGTTCCAACTGCTAGTATGAAATGCAATTATTTGTATGCAAGTTGTCATGCTATAATTAAAAATCGTCTAAATTATGAAATCGAAACAAAAATTAAAATTTGTAGTAGAAAAGGTAATTTTTGATACTTCTGCAAAGGTTTTGATGGTGGCGATAATTTTAAATCATGTGTTACAATCGATATTTGTATTTCGAAATTATTTTACGAGAAAAAGAAACCCCTATTTTTTCTATAACTAACTTCTAATTTTAATTGTTTTTCATTAATATATCAATGCAAAGTAGATTTTTATATATGTAAAATTGTTTCGTCTAAATTTGCATATAAACCAAAAAATATTTTTTCTTCCATTCTTTTATATTTATATTTAAAGATTTATATTTAAAAAAAAGGCGAGGTTAAATTATATATGAAGGTTCATTACATACTTACGTATGTTTTAAAATTGCATTTAACAGTACAACATACGTATTTCTATTTTAATAGCTAACAATAATTTCGGTAAAAAACTAATCTCTGACCGCTCACTGACCACATTTCCATAATTATTTTCCCAATTTTGACATACACTCTTTTCCCGCTCCAAAACTCAATTCAAATAATTGGACATTCGAAAAATTAGATTTCAGACAATTGGAATGATATGACAATTAATTTATTTTGATAACAGTTAATTGTACTCTAGGTATAATATCTTATTTATGAATGACGTATCATTCTGAAATTATGAACTCAAGTTTAGAAAACTTCTACACATGTAGATTGAATTTTATCTTCTTTATTAAGAGTGATGTTTACATTAACAATTTTTAAGTTAATCTGTTCATGGGATCAAGTAAACTGTCTAGAAATCGATCGAATTTGTTTTAGGTAATTGGACAAATACAAAATAATTTTTTTAAGTTTTATCTATTAAATTCTAACTAAAATTTTTGACATTGTTCGGATGAGACCTTTTTTTAATTAAAAATTAACCATTGAAGTGATTACCACGAAATTTCGCTGAAACCTTCCTTATATTTAACATTTATGAATAAAATTTGTTGCATAACAAAGGCTACAATTATCAATGGTAAACGAGCTTTTGCGTGCTATTTTTGTGCAAAGCTTTATACAAAAAAAAAAAAAATTAAGTGCATTTAATATTAGTCACCAACAGAATGGCAACAAGATCGTAAATCAATGCATTTTTAAAAAATTATATGCAATGTTTTAAAATAAATAAAAATACTTTTTGTATAAAATACTGTAGTGTACAAAAATTCTTTCTTTCTTTAGTTTTAACTAAGACAGAAATATTCATTGCACCGAAGTTTTTTTTCTTCTTTCTTTTAAATTCTCGTAACCTCTTTAAAAATATCAAACTGTGGCAAGTAATTAAAAACAAACCAATGACAATGAATTTTTTCCATTAGCTATAAATAATTTTTAATGAAACGTTACGACTAACTCTCGGAGATAATTAAGATGGATTTACCATATCAATAATATTTTCATTCAATAGGAATTATAATTCTTCTAATTAAAGAATTCTTTTCGAAGGGCGCAAATTAAGATTATTTTCATAAAAAATTATTTAATTAATGGTTACGAAACTTTGATTAAAACCTTCTTAAGTTTTTCATTAAATTTTTAAGCAAAATATAAAGAAAAATTAATTATTAGTTTGAATTTCTACAGCGTACAAATTGTTCATAAATTTCACGCTTATTTCTGTAAATTATTCTTCGAATCTCATGAGATGCATTTTTTAATGATATAATAGAAGAATAGGCATAAGAATAGACATCTGGATGATAATAATAGGCATCTGTAAGATAAGAATAGGCATCTGAATGCAATTTTGCTAATGTGAACTAATTATAAAAAATATATTTTAAGAATGCAGCTGCTTTCACTGAAATTTGAAAAATGTTTTTAATGTTACTGAGCAGAAAACTGGCTTTGATTCAATTTTACATCGTGGTTATTTAGACACAATTTGCAATGATAAATCGAAAATCTATAAAACAGTTGATTAGACCATACTTTAGTTACATCTAGATAGCTAAAATTTTATAATTTTTGTCAAAATCACTATTTGTTTATTATTAAAGCATTATTTAATTTCAATAAAAAAATTACTTTTTATTTTTAGCATGCTAAAGATCTTTACTTGTGTTTAAATTTATTAATTCGCTTTTGTAAAAAATCTAATTAATTTACATTGAATTAAAATTAATTAGATCGGAGCATTTAAAAGTTACATTTAATGAGTTTTGAACCTTGAAAGGGCAGTTTTTATGTAAATGACGTACAAATACGCTATTTTATCATTTATCATATCGTTATATCACTTTATTTAATTGTCAATGAAACTACATAAGAACTGCATAAACTAAAAGTAAAAGAAAGTTACAGAATCGGAGAAAAAAATCAAATAAAGAAAAAAAAAGCATACGTGAAGAAAACATATATTTACAATAATTGGGTTCTATTACAAATTTGGAATTCATTATCAAGATTGAAATGAATAATAATGACGTTAAGACTGAAATATAATTGAAAATAGACATGGATAAAAGCACAGCAATTTAAATAAAATCATATATTAGGTACTTTCTTATTTACTTATTGGTTGTAATAACGACATTAAAAAATGCTTTACAAAAATAACAAAGAGAAAGATTTAAAAAAAAATGAGAATTTAAAAACAAACTAAATTTAAAGTAATATATAAAAATTATCAGATGTATTAGAAATGTTCTAAAAATTTTGTATTTTTTTATGCCTAGCATTATTAGTACATATTTATAAATGATTTTTTAAATGCATGCTATTTGTTACATTAATTACTTAATTTACGAGCTTTGAAAATATATACTTTTGTAAATAATTTCTACTATTTAAAAATATCAAATATTGTCACTTTAAAATATATTACATTTTCCCATTGATATAAGGGGTAAAACGCATCCTCTAAATTTCCCCATTTGTTTATTTATTTTTATATAATATCAGAATCCTTTGGCGACCAGTTAGTTCACCAAGATTAATGAGTGTTAAAAAGTCCAATAATATTTTTTTAACTTGGTCTTAATAACTTCTTGAATAAAATATTTTTAAATTTCAAATTTTAATAAGCATATAATTCATGCTATTTTACAAGTCTTACACCATTATATTTATTCTGCATTTCCTTAATTTTCAGCTATATTTTTATACATCTAATTATATCACATAAAAATAGCTGAAGTATTTAAAAATGAGATACGCTTTGCAAATTTTTCATCTTTGTTTGGTTCTTCAAAACCAAAGTAAGTAAGTAAACTCTAACAGTACAGCTAAATTTCAAAAATTTGACCTTTTACTGAAACTTTTTCTACAATAAAAAATAAGCCTAACCTTCATATCTTGATCATCGTCAATGAAGAAAAATTCATACTGAAATATTAATAGCAACAATGAAAACGATTTGACATTCTCTTTGACGATGAAATATATTGTTGCAAAATGCCTTTAACAGAACAAAATGTACACATCGAAATAATTTTTTTATTTGAATTTTCAAGATGATGTAAAGATGATTTCAGAAATCATCACGGAAAAACGACAAAATTTTGCTTAGTTTTTAATTAATTAAAATTTAAAAATAATCGCTTCCATGGGCACATTCCGACCCTTTAAGGTATATATGTGCACCAAATTTGGCAATTAAAGGTAAACAATTTGCTCTCCTGAGTGCTAACATACGTACATTCAGACACACATGCATATACCTTGATTCTTAGGAGAAATATAAAACTTTGGGGACGATGTTGAAAGTGTAAAGATATAACAAAGGAAATACGATCAAAGTAGTTTCGAAATCAGTGAAGTATAATTTCTTAAATGATAGAAAATGAATTTAACTCTTCAGAGATATTTAAAGTAAAAGCATTCATTTTAAATTCCCGAATAAATTGAATTTATTAGATAGACACACATTAGGGAGGCAGCAACATCAAAATAAGTGCCTTTTCGCGGTAGTTCGACTCAATAACTTTCTGTAACTTTAAAGCGCAATCAAGTTTTGAAAAATCTCAACATTATATGGAGTTTGTGTAGACAATGATTCTAAACATATATATGCGTCATTTCGGCGGTGTACTCGCATAGGGGTAGCGCGTCTTCCCCATGATCTGGACGCCCCGGTTCAGGCATGGCTGTTCTTCTTCTGTGTGCTATCGGTGAGGCTTAGGCTTGTGAATGTGCCTCTCTGTAAAAAGGGGTTGTGCAAGCTAATGTAGTAGCTAAATTGTACTTTTGGCCCTAGTTGGCGCTACTGAAGACACAAGAGACGCTCACTCGGCTTATATCGCTAACAGATCTGTCAGCTGTCTTGTAATGTGCTATAAGTAACAACAACAATGTATCATTTTAATTAATTTCTATCAACAGTTTTTAAAGCAGATTAATCAATTTCGCCTTTTTTTATATAAAGAGTAAATTTATCTCTGCTATAAATTATATCCTTCTATTTTACAAGTTATTTTGAACTTCTGTTGTTATACACACACACATATATATATTTGTATAATCCAGATGGCTTACCTTCACTTCATAAAAGATTTCACCTTGAAGTTTTTATTTTCGTTAGTTTCTAACTGTAGTTAAAGATGCACGCCACCTATTCAAATCAAGCTAATCTGTTTTATTTTAATTAATGAGCGTTATCATAATAAAGTATGTCTAGCGTGAATAATTACGAAGCATTAACTTTTATAGTTTACAAAGGATGAGTCTTAACACATGCTCCTATATAATTAAGCTATTTGAATCATTTGTCCTTAATTAATAGCCATTGCAAAAACAACTTGCAGTGAAAATTGTCTTCTGGTCATTTAGATGGATATGGTTGGCTAAATGGAATAAAGTTAATTCGTGGTGTGGAAAAAAAAATTTTTTTGAGAGTTAATTAGCTGAACAATGAAGATGCGTGAGGAATATTCCTTCCTTTAATTTCCTTTAAAAAATTCAATTTTAATCGAACAAGTATTTTGAGGCTGATATATTAAATGGCGATAAAAATTCCATATCTTATTTATTTCTGTAAGCTTTATATATATATAAAGAAAAATAGATACGACTGTAGAAATACGAAGACAGATTTTCTTTCTTTTTTTAAAAAACAAAAAAAAAAATCCGATACATCCTAAAAAAATAAGTGTAGAAAATAAATAATTTATTACCGAAAGTTATGAACAGACAAGTTTACTTTTCGACATTATCACCATGAAGATTCAGCCATTTGTCATATCGGTTTACCAGACTTCCGATCCTCTCTTCGACGAATATTACAGCGAGTGATGTGATATGTTATTTAACGTTACTTTGAAACATTTCATTTGTCTAGAAGTTTTTAAATTTTCCTTTTAGGAAAGAGCAAGACTAAACATTCAATTACCAAAGTCACAATTTCGGCGTACTGATTGGTCAGTTTTTGCTTGAGGTTCCAGCATCCTCTGTTTTTGCTTGAGGTTCCACCATCCATCCTTTTCGAACGACTCGATTCATTCGTTGAACAAGATCTCCTATTACAATCTTGCACATTTGTCTCTCTTCGTGGAGAATGCGGCTTAGAACCGAGTGGTTTCATCTTTTCTCTAATGAGGAGTTCAAAGGAAGCTAAAACCCATCTCACATCACTGATGCCAGCATCTTTTGGAAAGAGGATAGTATATGACATCACTGACATGACAAATGCATAAATCTTCGGAGCGATTATGTCTAAAAAGTGTTTGTTATGTTAAATCGAAAAGTTATATATAATTTTTGGGTCACAAAAAAGTCACGAAGTCAGAATACAGAACAAAATGCAATTTGTTCTGTATTCTGACTTTTTTATGACCCATCAGAGGCTGGGAAAAAAAAACCAAAGATTCTCCTACGCTCCTATCTAAGGTACAATTAGCTCGTAGTGATAGATTATTCATTAACAATACTAGATACGTTCTGTTGCAGATTAGTGGAATAGGAGTAAAATTTGATTTCGACTAAAATTTATTCACAATTTTGTCAATAAAAAAATTAATTTGCAGTCGCAAATAAATTGAATTTATTTCATTTCAGATAAATGATGATTATCTTGTTCTACGCATCTATTTTTAGTATTTGCAATAATTTTTTAGATTATATTGGTAAAATGAAAATGATAATAATTCAAACTAATTCATGTAAAGAATTGGGAGCATTCTGTTTTCAATTGTCTCGTATGCCTTTCATTATAAGAATATTGTTTCTAACATCAAATAAGAAAATGAATATGCCAATTTGAATAGATATAAAACTGTAGAAATAATATATAAACATAATATATACAACTAGCCACCTTTGAAAACTGGCATGTTTGTCTAGGTTTTTGACTTTTTAAGCTGTTAAATACTAACTAGCCAACTTTGGTGACTAGTTCAATCGTCCAGTTAATTGCGATTTTACGCAATAAAACGATTAATATGGTATTCCATTTGTTAAAAGCTATAACGCGTTAATTGACACAACTAGGGGGCATGAATTTAATTGATTCAGTTCAACTACAAAATATTGGAATGCAAATTGAAGAATGTATATACCACTAAATGAAAGCATAAGCAAATGTGTAAAGAGCGTATAGTAATCTATAAAGAAGTATTTAATATTAATTTAAAAAATTTAATTAAAAATTAAATTTTTTAAAGTTTTAAAATTAATATTAAATTATATTTAATGTTATTTTAAAAAAAATTCTAATATTAATTTCAACACTGCCAAAGGCAGGCGTTCGAGTGTTTTGATAGAAGTGTTTGAAATTCATGATAACATTGTTTCAGATTGAAACCTAAATAATTTTTTTAAATGGAAAATAAAAGAAAAACATTTACAAAAATAAATTTGACATTATTAAAGGCAAGTCATACGAACTATCTTGGCAACGGTTAGAACTATTTACGCATTCGATTAGAATTTGTTTGAAGCTCGTTTCTAACATCTTGATTTCTTTTATACATTCCCTCTTCTGAATGCAGTTTTTAGCTCATTCTCGAGTACTTCTAATTAGATTTTTGCTTCTCCTTTAATAAGTTCCGCGAAGTGCGGTTGTAAAAACATTCAGCAAAGCAATCTGAAACATTTGTGTGATGCTTTGTTTACATTTGATTATCGCATCCGACAATAAATGATAAATACGACTTCTGAGCCTCTTACATTAGCATTATATATATATATATATATATTGAGGTGAAATGAATACTTTAAAAATATTATAACCTTATTTGATAAAACCAAAAAAATAATAATAAATTTAATTGAATAAGTTTAAAAAAATTACAAAGCGTAAAAGTTAAATAATGAATTTAAATAAATTATTACAATATAAAAGTGGAAGTGAAAATACCACTTCGGAATTAATGTCCAAAAAAAGCATTTTTTTGAAATTTTAATTTTAACACTTGCAAATTCACACAATTGAATGTTTTGATGGATGAGTTTGAATTTCATACATTAAAAATTAAATCTTACAAATTGTGCATTACATTTAAGAATTTATTGAAACTTAAGTCTTCCTTTCTCCTTCCTTCCATCATCTTTCCTTTGAAGGAATGGAGTCTTTGGTGAACACTTTTCAGAGCATTTCTAATAATATTTTACAGCTTCATTAATTGCTGAAGTGCTCAATTAAGTGCAAATACTGTTGCACCAGTATCGATTCATTAGTATCTACAAAATATCATAAATAAAACTTCTCTAATTATCAAAATGCTGGAACATCTTATTCTTTTAATCCGTAAAATTGATATGGAACTAGGCAAATTTGCTTGTGTGACAGAATAACACTTACGGTTGTAAGAAAAGAATTTTAATAAATCTAATATTTACAAAATAGAATTCTAAAAACATTTCCTAAAATTATCGTTTGCGTATTTACAAGAAATTGTTATGTTGAGTTGATTAAATTAAATCGGGTACGCGACAGCTGTAAAAGCTTTCAATGAAGTACTCTGAAATGTTCGTATAGTGATTTGTTTACATTTCAGTGCTGCCATTAGACAAAATGTAATAAGAACGATTTCTGTGTCACATAAGTTAACGTTTTATGGATAATAATTTACAAATATATATATATAAAAATTTGTAATTTTGAGTAAACGCTTGTTGCTGAAAGTTATATGAAAAATTAAAATTCAGAAATTATAATTTTAAATAATGGCTCTCGTTTTTACGATAACTGTTAAGATATAATAAATCTAGCAACATTTTATTTTACATTTAACATATTTAGTAAAGAAAGTTAGGTATCTCAAAAAAAAACTTGTATACTCGCATATATATACAAAAAAAACCATATTTTATATTTTTTATAAATTTTTTAATTCAAAAATTTAAATTTTTACTTTCTCATATATGAAACATAATGAAAATATTGTAATCATCAAAAAATTCGAATTCGAGGTTTTGATGAATCTTCCCGTTTCAGACCACTTTGTGTTTGAAAAACACATTTTTGACATTATATTTATCTGTGAACACGATAATTCAAAAACGCTTAAAAATATATAAATTTTTTCTTTGAAAATCTTAAATATACTTGTATTAAATATGTATAGTTAAAAGATGATTGAAGAAAATAAGATAGCAAACCAATTTTTAAAAAAATAGATTTTGTTTTATAAAACCTTTCAAAATATTTAAACAGAAACTTATAAATGTTTAAATACATTTTTTGTATTCATAAATTTTTTTAGTAACAAAGCAATTAATTATTAATGCCATATAAATATTCTTACAAACAATTTTAAATATCATTTGGTGGAAAATTTTATTTTCAGGAGTATCACAGCAGACACTTTCTCTGTGAGCAACAATATGCTGTTTTTGTTTCATTTATTAAGAGTGCTTATCAGAGGAGAAAAAACACCTGCCTGTTATTCTTTAGCTGTTTCAAAAAGTCGTCGATTTCGGCTTACTGTATTTAATATTTTTCGCTAGAATAATTCATATTATTCGATTTATATAAATAAAGGATAACGGGAATTAAAGGTCAGCCTTTATAAATCTAGTTTTTATGAGGAGATAATCAAATCGTTTGCTTTACATCGATACTACTACTACTATCATCAACTGTTCTTTTATAAATAAAGAAGTAATAATAAAGAGTATTCATTTTAATTTTATGCAGAAGATAAATCTGTATTTTAATAGTATTTTATTTGAATTACATTATATAATTAAAGATATTTCAAAGGAGGGAATTTTGAATGTCAATATAAGAGTGAATGCTCCATTGTAACTAATTTTGTGGAAATTCGTAAGATATGCCTGTACTAAATTCTTCGATAGTTCCCAGAAAAATCCTAAAGGATCTACAGTTATAGGTAAGCAAGAAACTGCTTTTAAAATTATATAAAATATAGTTTAATATAGTTTAAAAGCATTGATTTCATGATTTTTTTTTCTGATTTTAGTTTTATAATTATTATCTAAAAGTATATTCTTTTATCCTCTAGATTCAGTTGTTTTTACTTTTATAATATTAATTGATAACAATATTTCTCAAGTAAAATGCTTTACACATTCTTTCGTAATATTAGCATAGCGTATTCGCAATATATTTCACATTAGTTTTTAATAGTTTACTTTTAATCAATTTTCAAGGAATAATGCTCATTTTTAAATAAAAATGTGTTTTCCACAAAAGTATAAAAATCAAGTTAATAGGAAAAACAAATAAACCAAATAAAAATAAAAAAGAATCCGGCCTGAAGACTTTTTCAAGGGTCACCCTCAGGCAGGGATTCAAAAAAAGGGATTTTTTTCTGTTAAGGAAATTCAGACAATTAAGTCTAATAATGATTCCTCCGTGACCCGAAAATCCACTGAAATTAAGTCCAAGAGATATAACCATTTTAACAGAAAGGAAAACACAAAACGACAAATTAGAAGAAAAACCACTAATAAGTAAAAATACAATAACAACAACAAAAAAAAAACAATTTTATTGTTTTTTTTTTGTTATTGTATTTTTACTTATTAGTGGTTTTTCTTCTAATTTGTCGCTTTGTGTTTGTGTGAAAACAGAGTCGCTGAGAATTTAAACCTTATGGGCACTAAAGAATATTGTTTTTAATTTATATAATATCTCCAGAAGTTTTCAACAAAATTTTCTCAGATTCATCATGAACAGATCGATTAATTAACAATGTTTAGTTTTAAATGCATCAAATACTAAAAAAATAGACAGAATCGTTTGAAATAATCTGTCGAAAACATATTAAGCCTTCAAAACCAAGTCCGTATCCGTTGAAAATAGTTTCAGAACACAATGCGCATGCGTGAATTTTCAACGTCAATTATGGTAACGCAAATGCGTGAATTTTCTACTGCAGTTGGGATAACGCTATGCAGATTAGAAATTTTTAATTTCCTTTATTCTGTTTTATATTTATTCAAAAGTACTTCAGAATGAATCTGAAAGATCGGATAATTGACAATGATTAATTTTAAATGCATCAAACATTAAGAAAATAAACAGAATCATTTGAAATAAGCGGCCGGAAATTTGTTAAGTTTATCCTCTTTAGCGTGGGAAAAAAAACTGAAGCCTTACTCATTTGGCGGTGGGGAAATGAAAAGAATTTTTGGCGGGAAAGTTAGTTTTTAATTAATAATTAAAATTCTATTTAAAAATTCAAAAAAGGGACCCCAGATGCACATTTTTGACCTCCAAGGTATGCATGTGCCAAATTTGGTAGCTGTAGATCGAACGGTCTGGCCCTAGAGCGCCAACACACACACAAGCTCACATTGAGCTTTATATAAGTACTTTCCATATGAAATGGTTTGCATACTGTTATTAATTCAAGCTTCTCTTTCAAAGCCTTTAGGGAATCATCATTCTCAAAGTGTCTTAAATATAATTTCCATTATTTTTCAGTCGCTGCAATATTTTCTTTCTAGTTATAATTTACCAAGTAATTTTTTTGCATTATATCCTTATCGTACTTACATTATATTTCGTATTAGGTGTCAATATTTTACTTTCAGTCAGTTTTCAAGCAATAAATCAAATTTTGAATAAAGTTGTATTTTTCAAATAAGAAAAAAGTGTAACACTCATTCATGACACATGCATAGTACAATATTGAAAATGATTTTCCATGTGAAATGCTTTAAGTGCACTTTATTGATTCTAACATTTCTTTCACAATGGTTTATTTACAATGGAATGATCATTCCATTGCAAATAAAATAATTAAAAAGTATTAAGGATAATTCCAAATTTTTTCCTTCTGTTTGGCAATTTTTTTGTAAACAGTCTGTTGTTTTCTAAACATGCAGATCTGAAAAAAAAATAATAACAATGAAATAATAAGGAATTTTAATAGGTGATTAAATCTAATACGTGTCATTAATAGAAAATGATAACAATATCAAACATAATATTAACAGCTAGATAAATATATATAAAATGCATTTAAGATGGACAGAAGCAGAGTTTTATTTGCCGATGCATGGGGGTATTTTTTGCAATATACAAAATTCTCAGAGGAATATGCAGATCAGTTGATTAGTTATTTGTTAAGAAATACATAAATGATCTGTAGTAAATGAATATCACTTCATACTTCCATGTATTGACGCATATCATGATTCCAAATGTTTTATATAATCATTTTTCTATCGAATATTTTTTATTCAATTTTAATTAATGTAAATGCGTTTGTTTCTGAACTATTTAAACATGCAATATATTATAAAAATCACATACAATGATTTATGTTTCGAATGCATTTTTTCTTAATCTAATTTAATATTTGAAAGTTTTTGAAGGACATGCTTTATACACTTATAAACAATTAATAAAGAATTGCCTAACATTCTTATAATACAGGAGAAATACAGAGATTCTAAATCCTATAATGAAGGCATAATAATTAGACATGAACCATATTGACTTAGAAAAGCATCTGGAATCGTGAATCCGAAATTTCGCCAACTTAGGTTTTTTATTTTTGCAATAACAAATCGATTGAGATGTTGTAAGATGACTTTTAAATGATGATTGTAAATAACAAAGTACTTATTTTTTTCGTTGTTTAAATTCATAGATAAAATACTTTTTACTTTAATTTCTAAGTCGAGCGGGCTTTTAAATCTCTCCGTGTCTCTTAAAATCTAATTACTGTGACTTTAACTGTCTTACGCTGATCTGCCGTAGGGGTGAAAAATTTGAAGTCTCACAGAGGTATCGAGAAAATTTCCGTTTCGAATCCATTAAAACCTAGAATGGTTTCCTACACTATTTTTTTAAAAGAGGCCATGATTGAAATCTACATAACAATCAGAAGAGCTTAAAGTAATTTTTCTTCACTTAAAGAAGTGTATCTCAAAAATAAAGTAAATTGGTTGTTTTGTGATGATCAAATTGCTGAGTTGAGTTTTTATTTAAATAAATCGTGTTTACAGGTGAAGATTCTTTTTAAAAAACAGCAAAACCGCAAATCAGCTGAAAAACACACATTTGGAAAGAGTGTATTAAAAAATCACTTATTTTCAACGCTTGTATACGAGATATTTATTAACGCTTATCGTGGCCCAAAAGTAAATTCCTAAACCGTAAGACATAGACACATACTGCTCGTTTCAATAACCCAGACTACCACTTTTCGATAATTCTACTTTGCTAAGGAGAGAAATGTGAAAAGAATGAGCGCATTTCTGGAATTTTTTTCCGATTTGGATTTCTGCTCCTTTAGATCGTTTCTGTGCAATTTTTTCCCATAAGAATATGATAGTCGTGTTGTTTCTAACTGTACTATATTTATTTTAACTCAAAATTGCATATATTTATTGCTTGTATGGCTAGTTCAATTGACAGAAATACTTTCAGAAGTGTCACGAAAAATATTTGAAATAATATCAATAAATGTGACCGAGATTATCTACTGTTATTAATATCATAATGTTATAAAAAATTCAATAACAAAAAAGTGTTTAACATGAAAAATTATTATTATTTTGTAAAAAGTGAATTACCAAATTTTAAGAACTGAAATCTTTTATTTATTCAACATAATTTAATGTTTTGGCTTCTTATAGTAAATGAAAATTGCTCTGAAGTATTTTACTGTGAATTTTTACGATAATAATACAAATTATTTGCAGTTTTTACGCCTCCCATGGATAATACACCTTAATGTTACATATAAAACTCTCCTCCTTTTAACCTTTCCTTTCATCTCTATTTTGACAAAATAAACGCATCCTAACGCATGCACAAAAGCTCGGAGCGTTTTCGAATCTATGAATGAACAGTAGCTCCAGTTGGAAAAATACTTTATGTTATTCAAGTCAATAAATATATTTCTGAAAAAGTTACAAATTCTTCCTGTTTATACAGTGTTCCAGTTCTATTGGTCAAATTTTATAAAAGATGGTCGAATCTTTAAAACATATGATATAAAAATTCCTTCATTTCATGTCTAAAATTGACCGAATTATAGCTATTTAATCTATAACAGGGTCGTATGCATATATACTTTAAATACTAATTTTAAAAAGTAATAAAACGGTTCATAATTTCAGTTTGCAAATGATCCTTTAAGATCTCTTTCGATGTGTCGAATTTGTTCGTAAAATCCGTATAGAAAATTGATTTTTAGCATTTCACCAATCTATCGGTTTTAGCTGCAGAAAAATAGAACTTTTTCAGTTTAAAATATCATAGTGTCAAAAATGTTTTTCTAAATATGATTTATAGGCCGTTATAAAAGGCAAGGTTTCCTCACTTTTTGAGAAATATATTTATCGACTGAAACAACTGTCATTTAAAGCATTTTTCTAAATAGTATAATGTGTCTATCTCTAACGTTTTAGAAATCAACTTCGGGGGCATGATAAGAAAGGACATTCCGTCTAGTAAGTTACTTTCGTGTATCTCTAGTTGTTTTAAGTCGATTTACCAAAAATTATTTATATGGAAATTTTTTATTGTGTAGAATTATTTAAAAGAAGAAGAAATGTGACTGACACTGAAAAGAATTTGAAAATGATTCAATTATAAATATGTAGATGAGTCTTTAAGCAAATACAATACCCTACGTTGAAGGGGCGTATATTTTCAAGTTGAATGACACATTTTTCAATATTATTTATAATAATTAATTTCAAAATATTTCATTTTTAAATTAAATAAATTTTATTATAGTTTTTAAAAATATATATTTAATAATATATATATTATTAATTATATATATTATTTTATTATCACAATTGTAATTATTTATTATATATATTTTTAAATATTGTGTTTTCAGATACTCTTCTAGTTGATTGTTATTATGTAAGATTTTAATAATAAGATTAAGGCTGTTTTATCTTTTCTCCTTAATGATTTGTAATTTTTTACATAGAAGTACCATTGTAAATTAAACATTCTGTGAATTAATTTTTTAAATTTGTAATAGTGTCAAATATGTCAATTGAAACGCGCTACTCCCAGGCCATTTCGCCGGCCATATAGAAGTAAATATTCGATATATCCATTTGAAGTTCGCTTCAACATTCTCTCTTATATGTAAAACTAAATTTAGGAAATCTGCGTGCTTCAATATTTTATTTTATGATCCTTTATATGCTTTTTAAATAAAAAAAAATTATCAAATATCATGAAAAACTTAATATTTAACATCAAATAAAGAATATTACATCATAATTCCTTTAAGTGCAATTGATTAGGTGTCTTCTGTGAAAAATTTCTTCATTGGGGAATTATGCTTTTCTGAATAGAGTTTTCACTAAACCGAAATAAATATCAATTGTGAAGAATTTTGCTGTGGCATTTACATTCAATTGTTTTCTTTTATAAAGAAACGCTGATCAGAAAATTGATTTACAGATCTTTAAATTTCTGCTTCATTTCCTAGATATGATTCTATATTTTTAAAAAATGATGGTTAATCCTTTTATAATTTTATTGTTTTACTTTATCCGCTTGCATCTTTCAACAGTCATATTTTTACAACTATATTTATTCAAAATTCGTTGAAATAATATTTCAAAAAGAATTATTTTTATTACTGTTGTTTTATAAATCAAGGAATTTTTAGAATTTCTTGCAAATCTAAAAAAATTTATGTGCTATACACAAAAATAATTCTGTTGAATCTCCTTCTTAAATTGATTGTTTACTTTTCCTCTGCATTTTATTATACTTATTTCGAGAAGAAAATATTGACTAGAATTATTTATTCCGAACTATTAATTTAAAGAAATATTCAAAGTAAATTTGTTTCTGTTTCATTTTAACGATTTTTTTTCTCTGCCAACGCTTATGTAAGATTATGATAACTCCCACCTACCCCCCAAAAAACGAAAATGGCGATATTCAAAACTTTTTGGCTTTTTCTGCATATCTTTAGAAAAAAAAATGAGATAAGAGGAAATGGTGAGAATTTTGAACAATGCACTGAGCAATGTTTTTAATTTTTATAATTTTTTTTATCGGTATCAAATTTTTTACGAGTTGTTTCCGTTAATTTTTTAAATAATAGGATTAAAAATGAATTAAAATTACAAAATGTTATTTTAAATTTAAAAAAAATACACTGATTTTATTTATGTTAGATTGTATTTTAAGAAGCTGATATATATATATATATATATATATA
>JAPMOR010068965.1:512712-526391 GCA_026543865.1 Argiope aurantia | reverse complement strand
CATTGGCATACAATAGTGATGAAATATTAACTTCTGGCGTGAATTTAGTATTTTTACTGAATCTATCGTGTCATCTTTGGCGAGTTATTTGATGATTTAATCCATGGCATTCATTAACAGTATCCAAAAATTCGATTTGTATTTTAGACACGCTTTTTTTTCAACCGATTGAAACTAAAACTTGACATAAAACTTCACTTCCATTCATAAATTCCCGTACGAAATTTGATATATATAAGCCATTGCAATTTGGAATTTTCGCATTTATACGTTTCTGAAAATTCAGATCGACAAACAGTCACACATTATTAGATTTAGTTCAAAATATGACATTGTCTTCTTTATAAATGTTAAATTTGAGTACTGAATTTTATTCATCTAACTCTTTTCGTTTTGTAGTTATCGTGGTGACTTATATTCAAGCAACCAGACAGACAGACTTTCTCTGAACGAATTTTGCTCAAAATTTGATAGAAATTCAGTGGGAAAACCGTAAACCAAATTTCAATCGTCTAACCTAAAGGATTTTTGAGTTATCTTCGTCACAGATAGACATCTTCAAAAATTATGTTTTTCGAACTTGGGGAAGTCTAAAATGTGGAGATTCGTCAAAATCTCGAGTTCGAATTTTTTTGAAGATTACTATGTATAATAGAAAGTAAAGATTTGCAAAATATATTATGAATGCAAAGAATGTTAAGCACATGAAAAACTTACATAGCTTGTTAAAGTACAATAAATAATAATCCGATGCAAAGCAGGTAAAATTCAGAGAATTCTTTAATAACGAGATTGAAAATTGTAAGCTGCCATTTTGGATTATTTCGAAGTAATACATTTGTTTGTTATTTTAGTTCGATCCATCTCTTCAATTAACCACTGATTTTAAATAAGCCTCTGATTGCTTGGCGAAATTATATTTCACTTTTAACGTTTTATCAAGATAAACTGCCTTCTATGATTTTGTTTGATTAATTCAAATAAAAAAAAGGCTAGAAAATTCCTTTTTAAAATAACAGCAATATAAAATTATTCATTCTAAATGGTTATTTTTACGTGCTTTCAAAATGCAAATACATATTTCTAATTACCTTATTATATTTTAGAAATAATTCATTTCTTTATTTCTCTAATTTGTGCATTTTATTTGTTCTAAAAATATGTTGTAAAATGAAGGGTCAAGTAGTATCTAAAGTTCGTTTACCTTACTTTGTTCATTTTCAAAACAAGTAAAATAAATTTTCAATTCTTCTATTTCATTTCATTTCTTGATTTCTTGAAAATTGAATTCTTTTAAATGAATTTTCATTTTTCAAAATGCTTTTTTAAAACTGTAAATGGTTCTCATTTTAAATACTTGTACTAAATACTAGCTGTCGCTTATTAATCTTTTCGCCTTGATAAACATAGAAATATGTTACTTTGAAAAAGATCAGCTGTTAAATAAAATTCTTTTATTAGAATTTCCACGTTTTCAGTCGAAGAAATGCGCTAAATGGATTTTTATCGTTAAGGATAATTCTTTTTTTTTTTCCTTCATGGAAGTGTAAACTATTCTAATTTTTTTTTAAAATTCAGGCTTACCTGCTTACTACTTTTATCTGTGGTAATGTAGATATCACGTCTTAATTGCTTCATATAATTTAGTGGGTTACATTATTATAGAAATGTTTCTCTCAGCACAGGTTCGAAATATCAGAAAAGAACAGTTCTACAAAAAATATTTTTAAAATCAGCTTCCTTTTTTATTTAACTAAAGAATTTTATATTTAACACCAGGTTTATTTATTTATTTGCATTTTAAAAGCAGGAAATGAATAAATTTTATTATCTATGTAATCTATCTCATTCCCATTTATTGTAAGAATTATTGATTAAAAGCAAAATCTGTATAAAAATATTTTTTCCCTAGAGAACGATTTTCCTTATTTCGATAGTTGATTTATAACAAGAGAAATATGGGAAACATTTAATTAATGTGTAATAATTAGAAAAGCCAAAGAACGCAATTCAGGAGAAAATTGGAAAATCCCCCCCTCCAATTCTTTTTTTTTTTTTTTTTTTTTTTTTTTGTAAAAAAAAAAGAATTGGATGAATGCTATTTTGTGAATATAATCTGAAGTTAGAGATAGGCTGTCTAGTTCGGGAGCTTCGATGATGTTTCGCCGTATTTCACATCATCATCATAATTTTTCCCGAATTTCAACATCATCATCATGAGCATCAATATTTTGATAGCAATATAGCATGAACATTAAGAAAATCAGAGTTGTAAATTTCAACATCTCTTCGCCAGCGCAAACTAATCACTCTGTGATTTCATTTGAGGTATCACGAAAAGAGTGAAAATGACATTAAAAATTCAATCATTAATTCTTAATCAAATGTTGGCTTTGGAAAGACATTATAAATTACTTTAGTGTCTTCATTTGATTCAGATGATCAAGATCTCAGCATGGAAAAAGCCACAAATGTTACGAAGTGATTATTAACGTATTTCCGAAATAATTATCGATGATACCGCTTTGATGCTCATAGGAGCGAGCAGAAACTGGTTTCGTTGATAAATTCGCGAGATTTGCATATAAATGGCGGTTAAAAATAGTCAGCGATTTCATGCAGAAAAAGCAAGAAAATCACCTGAAGGCGGTGAGCGAATCGGAATGAATAGACTTCTTAGTTAATAAATAGCTAATGGCTGGAAAAAAGTATGCTTTCAATTAGCACTTAAAGTCAAAACTTGATGACTTTACATTTAAGTAGTTGAGTTGTAATTGAGTGTTGAAAGCTGTTCATCGTTATTGAATAGATTGCTGATGCGTAAAATTAGCAAAATGAACTTCCTCTTAATCAATTTCCTCTTCAGTAGAACATTTTTTTACAGGTAATGTGTATTTAAAAAGTCAGTAAACTATTCAAATGCTTCAAAAATTACACGACTTTTCAAATACTTGCTTTTATAATTTAGTTAAGATAAAACTAATTATAAAAATTAATCACTATTATCCCGTTACATTAAAAGTTGGTTTTTAAACAGTTTAAATATTCTCTGATTCTTAAAGTAAATAATCTTTAGATTTATAATGCAATCAAGAAATCAGAGAAAATCGAAAGACACGAATTCTCAAATTTACTAATGGCAAAGCTCTGTATAAAAACACATTTGTAGCAAAAACATAAATTCATTTAAAGAACCTATATAGTTAAACTAATTTTTTACAAAACTAAAGAACCATCCCCAAAACACTATCCAGAACATCAATTTAGCACTTTTTTTCACTCGAAAGATAGTGATCTCAAAATAAATAACAAGAATCGTGTGTTTATCTCTTTTTTTAGAGTAATCTTGAAGCAATACTTTACTACATGTTCTCTGTAAAAATAAGCCAAAGCAGAGCTCTTCAGCCCCAACCATTGTATCGGTTTTGGCAATTTTTTTTTATTTGAAATTTCATGGCGTTTAGATATATCTGCTCCTGCTATATCCTCTTTTTTCGGAGATATCACAAAATAAAAGCTTAACTCAACCTCCGGCCTCAATAACTAAACTGATTTCGCTTATTAATAATTTCGCCACATTGCGTTCATATATTTACTGTGCAAATATAATTTTAAATGACTTTTTCATTTAATTTTCGCTATAATAAGATATATTGAAACTATCACAATAATAGATATAGTGATAAGATAATTCATTAAGGTTAGCTAAAATACTGAATTAATTCTTTTAATATGCTAACTGATCATCGAAAATGGCTAATTTAATTGTATAGTCCAATTTTTTTTAGTAATTTCAACTTTCAAGAGAAAAAATTTTTTATTAAGAACCATTTCGTTCATTCGAATTCCTTTTGCAACTTCTTAGAACCGCGGTATCCTGTTGGGCGGATCTTGATTTTGAAACTTCAATGGAGCGGATTCAATATGCGATACTAATAGATCTTATCTTTTACTTGGGTTTGGGGCCCTTTAATGATATCGAAATAAAATATCCTATTATTAAAGGGGTGTGGGAGTGTGAGGGGAGATGTAATCTTACCATGAGTCTGATTTTTGTATCTACCATCTTTGCAAAGTTCAACATTCTGAAGCCGTCATAAAATAGACTTTGAGTAGCTACGAAATTGGAAGGTGATCTCACTAAATTAAAGAAAATGACAATTATATGATAAAATTTTCATGCATCGCACAAAAAAGTGACATTAAATGGCAATCATCCGATACTTATAAAAAATTTAAGACTGCACTAGAATTTGAGAGACAATAAAAGAAAATTTCTACCTTAAATAAAAGAGAAAGTGTATCTCTGTGAATTAGCACTCGCTAGGAGAGACCGTTTAACCCAGAGTTACTAAATTTCGCTCAGATATATTTTAGAAGATAGAAATATTCACCCAAGTTATTTTCTTGAAACTTTAGGTAACTAAAAAATTGGATAAGATTCTGTAGTTTTTCCAAATTGTTGGAAAAATTATTATTATTCAGAACTAACTTTTACATATTTTAAAATTAAAAAAGTCTGTTTAATGATATCAATTTAATTGTCCTACATTTTTTTTTTCTAAATTTTGGCAATTTTTTGAATTAATCTTTTGCACGATTTTCAGTAATAGTTACTAATGCTACGTTGATATTCAAAATATTTTCTTTGTTTTAACTAACATTTAATCACGAGCTTTCGAGCCTTTTTTCCAATGTTGAAACCAATGAAAGAAAGATTCTGTTTTTTATTTGTGTAATACTCATAATCAGGAATAATAAGTGAAGTTGCAATACTTCAAAGCTATAAAAAATAGATTATCCGTAATACTATTACGTTTTTAACAATGCTATGACGTCATGAGACTTGACTCCATTAGAATGATTCATGAATGAACACAACTAGCAGACAAATGTATGGCTATTAATATGTTTTTAATGTATGTCATTATTTGAAACTTAAAAATATTTTGTTCAGGAGACGTTGTATATCAAGTTAGGCATATGAGACTTAATTGAAATCAACCTCAACTAATAATTTCCAGCGAATCGGCTAAATGTAGCTTTTCCAACCCCTACTGAAAAAAAAAATCATTTCTTTTTATCGAAAATATGAATACTTCAAAACCGAAAGTAGTTTTATTCGCTTTTTGAATTGTTCTTTGCTTGTAATCAGCATCCCCATCAACTTCATTTGCTGTAATTTGATTTTATATCGTTACTGCATTTTGATAAAATTTCTTTTATAACATTAAAGAAGACAAGACAGATAAACAGAAGAAGTAAGATTACAACGTTAAGAATTACTTTATCATTGAAGATAAGAAAATATAGGATTACAGATTTTACTTCAATAAGAATTTTATTTTTATTAATTAACTAGCCGCCTTTGGCCACCAGCCGGTTCGCCAGTATTACCGCTCGCTACAATTTTCAATTAAATATTTTAAGTAACTGGTCTCTTAAAGGATTCTCAAACAAAACATTTTTAATCTTCAAATTTTGATAGTCATACCAAACTTATACTGTTGTTTAGATCGTTTCGTTCAATTTACTATATATATTTTGCTAATTTGTTGCCATTTCCGGTAAAACTTCAACATTAATTAAAAATGTAAATGACGAAATTGCAATTAATATTAAGATATTTTTAATAAAACCAAGCGTTTTATTTTATTAATCATCTTTATTGTTATTTATTAATTATTATTATTATTGAATATGAGTATTGCAAACAGAATCGCTCGGTATTTAAGTCTTATGTTAACTACAAAATATTTTTCATAGTTTATGTAATATCTCAAACAATAAATCAACAAAAATTTCTGAGATTCAGCATAAAATTCAGCTTTTAGTTTTGCTTTCAAAAGGATTGAAATGAAATCAATAATAATATTTTGTTCCTGCTTATAAATATATTTCAAAAATTATGAAGTCTAAATTTAATGCAGTAAGGTATCATATTCTGATAAATATTCTGGACACACCAAATTTTAAATAAATGAATGAATGTTTCTATTTTCCACGATCAACTAAGACTTATTTATGAAGTTTTAAATGTTAAAAATTTAGAAAAACTCACCATTTTCATAATCTTAGACCAATTAATCTTCAGAAACCTGCGCGCTTATTGGCGTATTTTCTTTGAAACGATAGATGAAAAATCTGAAATTATCCTTTTTTTATTGAATAGTGATATTCAAATCTTCATAAATCAATCAGTTTAAGTGATTTGAAATTAACTCTTAAAAGTCAGTGATTTAGTTGATTGGAAATTAACTCTATGACCACCATAAAATCTGGGCTTTCTCTTGTGGTGTATGCATTCTCCTTAATATCCGCTCGAATAAAACATCACATACAAAAGTACTACATAGAACAAACACATCAAAAGTAAACATAACATTTCAATATTTGCCAAAAACAAAAGAGAGAAAAATGCAATTAATAAGGAGACGATATTTAGAAAAGTACAGATATTTAGACTGGAAAATGAAATTATCTGAAATTAAAAACACACGCAGACGATATTTACAAAAGTAAAAATATTCAAACCTGAAAAGGAAAATATATGAGTTATTCCATCAATAAATGCCATAAGTTTGTTTACATCTTCATTATTTTATGAGTCATTAAATATCAAAATGGATCCGGGATTGAATAAACACCCTGTATAGAGAGTGTAAAAGATCATAAAATAATTTTTCTTGAATTTATTTTTTAGAAAAAATAATATTTCATATTTGTTTCATTTCCTACAGACAAGTGCCGGAAATTATATTTTTGCAGATTTCATTTCCAAAAAGATTTAATTTATTTTCAGTTAGAGCTTTAATCAATGTGATGGCAACACTTTGAAAAAAGCTATTTTTTTCTCATGAATGCGAAACGTGCTTAATCCTCATTTTTATTTTTGACGAAAAAAATTATTGAAAAACATAGTTAAAATATTTATTTAAAAATTCATTAAAAATAGAAATTTAATTTTAAGATTAAAACAGTAGTATCATTTAAAAGATAAATTTTTTATCTTTAACTTCATGTAAAAATCTTTTTTGTGCGGTAATATTTTCGGCAGTTATCGCAGAAACACGTCAAAATTTCGCTTAATTTTTAAATAAATAAAATTCTAGTTAAAAATTCGAAAAAATAACCCCCAGGTGCACATTCCCGGCCTCCAAGGTATACACGTGCCAAATTTGGTAGCTGTAGGTTGAATGGTCTGGTCTGTAGAGCGCCAACACACACACACACACACACACACACACATTGAGCTTTATTATAAGTATAGATATTTTATATATATTCAAAACTTTAAAGCAATTACATTATGTGCAAAATTAACAGAGTGTTTTAACTGGATTGTCCATACACTTACAGCTTATGATCATTTTATGTTTAGTTTGTACTATAATAAAATGAATGGAATGTGTATTGTGAAATTCTTTCAAAGGTTACAAAATTTGATATAGATCAAACAGTATTAAAACTTCACATTAAATGACATTTATATATCTTGTTTTGATTTTGAGTTATCACATTCTTATAAGACAGCAGACAGACAATCTACCACTGGACAAATTTAATCCAAAATTAAACATAGATATATTATTTTAAAAAGTCACATACAAAAATCCACAATTTAGGTTTTTTTTTTTTTTTTTTTTTGCATTATCTAATTCAGTTACGCATGAATAGGTAGATCGATAATCATTCCTTGCAAGAATTTGTTTTCAAATCAATTAACTATGCTTTTAATTATAAATACATATTACAAACCTGATCTATCTAGCTCAAAGTGTTTTTTGATCTATAATGTTCACATGCTATCGTATGGATAATTATATGGCCTTCCTGCAGACAGACGTTTTATAAAATAAAATCGCAAACCAAATTTCATTCTTTTAATTTGTATTAGGTTGGTGTTGATTGTCTATTTATCTTATTCATAGACAAACGACATTGAGATATTATTTACATAAATGCAAAGCTAACGTAAGCGGTGTGGGGATATGGAATGATTCCTCCACTTAATATGTTCAGAGCTTCAAGAAACGACGCAACGGCACTTTTAACAAGGAACAAGAGTCTATTTATATATACAACAAAAACAAAAATTAAAAAGATTAACAGAAGAAGTTGAAATATCTCACTCTCGAGTTAAGAAAGAACTATTAAGTTCTTGCCGGTCAGATTGCATAGTGGGTGATGATACATTGATACCCACAGTACTCCGCCTCGAAACCGAAAGTCGATTATTATTGGACCGGAGGAGTAATGCGAAATCTGACTACTCGTCCATATCTGGTTTTATACTTAGAATGAGGATGTGGACGGATGTCAGCCGGGTCAAGATGTTTATTCAAAATGTAAGCAGGCTTGAGTCTTTCTACAATGACAGTTCATTTTTGTCCCTGCATGTCCAGTGTGAAGATTTTGTCCGTTTTTGACAAGACCTTGTATGGCCCATCATAGGGCTGTTCAAGGGGTCGACGAATTGAGTCTCGTCGGACGAAAACGTGAGTCGTTACAGCCAAATCTTTGTGCAAAAACACCTTGTGTTTTGCGTGATTTGAAGAAGGAACTGGATGAAAACTCTGGATCTTAGTCTTTAATCGACGTATGAATTCTGGAATTGCAGGACTAGTTTTACATGAACGAAAAAATTCACCGGGAAGACGCAAGGGTTCACCGTAGAGTAGTACTGCAGGGGAAACACTTAAATCTTCTTTAAGGCTAGCTCGGATACCTAGCATAACCATTGGCAGGATACTCGTCCAACGTGGTGTGGAAAGACAGTGGCATCTCACAGCATCTTTCAACTGACGATGAAATCTTTCCACCATTCCGTTTGAAGCTGGATGATAACTTGTCGTTTGGATTCGCTGTGATCCTAAAAATTGAGTAAATGCCTGAAATAGTTCAGATTCGAACTGTGAGCCACGATCTGTAGTTATGATATCAGGTACACCAAATCTTGCAATCCAGCCTTGAAGAAATGTTTCAACACACGTTTCGGCTTTCATATCGGGCATCGGAAAAACTTCCGGCCATCTTGAAAATCTGTAGACGCATATGAGGCAGTAAGTATGACCATCAGATAGTGGTAACGGGCTTCTGACTCCAGATCAGAAGGTTGCGCGTTCAATCACGTCCGGGTCACCACTTGTGGGGATATGGAATGATTTCTCCACTTAATATGTTCAGAGCTTCAAGAAACGACGCAACGGCATTTTTAACAAGGAACAAGAGTATATTTATTTATATAAAAAAACAAGAAATAAAAAGATTAACAGAAGTTGAAGTATCTCACTCTCGAGTTAAGAAAGAAATATTAAGTTCTTGCCGGTCAGATTGCATAGTGGGTAATGATACATTGATACCCACAGAGGCACAGAAATCACTATTATTACTTATTGACGAATGGCAGCAGTCTAAAGTAAACAAACCATCATATGAATTTCAGATTGCTTCTGTGGACATTTTTTACAGTTGCACTGAATTGAACGCTCCGCTTAACTAATTGAAGGAGCTGCAAAATTTTATTACAAATGTTCATTGTCTCTCCAAAAAGTCCATACGATCAAAGAAAAAGAGATGTAAAAGAAATCAAGAAATAGGCTTCAAACAGAAAGTTTCATTGAGTTCAAAAGTAGGCTTGACCTCGCCAATGGAACCTGACTTGATCTATGGTAGGCCTGACCTTTCGTATGGAAATTCATGATCATATCTTCTAAAACAGTTATCTACCAAAATTGGTTTTTATTTTATCTTAAGACTAAAAAAACAACTTATTTAATGACATCAATTCCATTTTCGCTAAATTTTTCTCTTAATTTTCATAATATCTTTTAATACATTTTTTTACACAGTCGTTAATGATGTTTTTAAATGTTATCATGTAATTCAAACTCATTCATCAGAACATTTCAATCGTGTGCTTTTTACTACGAAGTAAGATTTGTACTTTCATTTTTATTTTGTAATATACAACTTTGTAATTTGCTGAAAAATGATTCAATTGAATTCACATTTTTCAACTGTATCAAATAACAAGATAAATTTTTTAATGTTTTCCATATTAATCACTAGCCGCCTTTGGCGACCAGCCGGTTCGCCAGTATTACCGCTCGTTATAATTTTCAATTAAATATTTTAAGTAACTGGTCTCTTAATATTCTCAAACAAAATATTTTTAATCTTCAAATTTTGATAGTCATACCAACTTATACTATTGTTTAGATCGTTTCGTGCAATTTACTATATATATATATTCCTAATTTGTTGTCATTTCCGGTAAAACTTCAACTTTAATTTAAAGTGGAAATGCTGAAATTGCAATTAATGTAAAGATATTTTTTAATGAAACCAAGCGTTTTATTTTATTTATCATTTTTATTGTCATTTATTTATTTATTATTATTATTGAATATGAGTACTGCAAACAGAATCGCTCGGTATTTAAGTCTTATGGGAACTACAAAATATTTTTCATAATTTATGTAATATCTCAAACAATAATTCAACAAAAATTTCTCAGATTCAGCATAGAATTCAGTTTTTAGTTTTGCTTTCAAAAGGATTGAAATGAAATCAATAATAATATTTTGTTCCGACCTATAAATATATTTCAAAAATTATGAAGTCTCAATTTAATGCAGTAAGGTATGCTATTCTGAGAAATATTCTGGACACACCAAATTTTAAATAGATGAATGAATGTTTCTATTTTCCACGATCAACTAAGACTGATTTATGAAACTTTGATTATTAAAAATTTAGAAAAATTCAACATTTTTATAATCTTAGGCCAATTAGTCTTTAGAAACCTGCGCGCTGATTGGCATATTTTTTTTTAAACGATCGATGAAAAATCTAAAATTATCTTTTTTTTATTGAATAGTGATATTCAAATTTTCATAAATCAGTCAGTTTAAGTGATTGATTTAGTTGATTGGAAATTAACTCCTTTTATTTAAAATATTAGTGTTTCAAGAACATTTTGTTAAACGTGATTTTCACAACAGAAGCTTTATGTAAAATCAAAAATTCGTTATTTATTAGAGCATTTATTGAATCAAGTTACATAAAATATAATCATTTTCCATTTAGACCATTTTAGCAGATCTTTGTTTATTACTAAATGTTTACAAATTAGTTGTATGGCCATGATTTGAATGGATATCCTGTTCATATTAAACAAAACTTGCCTTAAAATATAACTGATTTATTGGATTAATAATATAGATAGTGTAAACGATCATAAAATAATTTTTCTTAAATTTTTTTTTAGAAAAAAAAAATATTTCATATTTGTTTCATTTCCTACAGACACGAGCCGAAAATTATAATTTTGCAGATTTTATTTCTCAAAAGATTTAATTTATTTTTAGTTGGAGCTTTAATCAATGTGATGGCAACACTTTGAAAAAAGCTAATTTTTTCCCATGAATACGAAACGGGCTCGAGCAGCTTAAATTTTATGTTTATTTTGTACGAAAAAAAATTGTTGAAAAATATATTTAAAATATTTATTTAAAAATTCATTAAAAATAGAAATTTAATTTTAATGTTAAAATATTGGTATCATTTAAAAGATAAATATTTGATCTTTAACTTGATGTAAAAGTCTTTTTTGTGCGATAATATTTTCGGAAAATATAGCAGAAACACGCCCAATTTCGGGTAATTTTTAAATAAATAAAATTCTAATTAAAAATTCGAAAAAATAACTCCTAGGTACACATTCCCGGCCTCCAAGGTATACACGTGCCAAATTTGGTAGCTGTAGATTGAATGGTCTGGCCTGTAGAACGCCAACACACACACACATTGAGCTTTATTATAAGTATAGATTTAAGAGCCAAAAAGTGAATATGTGGGTGAAGATGCTCATGTCCATAGACGGCTAGTTCCATATAAGCTTTCTTTCTTTGTGTAGACCCATTAAAATCTCGAGATCGACTTTTTTGACGATTGCAGTACATATTCAGTTTATACTTGGCTCATGACGAAGTAAGTATCTTCCCCCCTTCCAGATAAAGATCCCTGAGAGTTTGTTTTAGGATGCGCCAAGGTTATAAAATTTGTCACCTTGGCGCATCACTTTTTGAAATAAAATACAAGGTAATCCAGGCTAAATCGTCCCCCAGGCGCCATTTATCTTCGCTACACTATTGATTGGCAGTGTTAAAAATGTTATCAACGATGTGACTATGTGTAGTAATTGTCCTTATTTTAATTTTGTGAATTTACACTTTTTTTCTTTGTAGTTATTGCACGGCAGACATGTAATTATTATCGAGTTAATAAATTATTGGAAATAATTATTGGAAATTCAATTTTTTGGCATAGATTGCATTATGTTATATTCCCAGTAGGAATATGCATAAATAGTTCAACTTAATTGCTGAGAAAATAAAGAGCTAACGTTTTGAATTTCTTATACACACTCCAAGTTCTTTTTTGTCCTTCTCTTTCTATTTGCTAAAATTTATTTCATGTTTTATACAATGTTAAATTTAGGAAATTTTCAGTTGGTTAGCAATCTATCTGTTAAATCAAAACATGTAAGATCGATCAAAATGAGATATAGAAATGTATTTCTAGTTGTTACAGATTCTTTAAATTTGTTTGCAGCATTACGTTCAATGAAAAAATTTTCAACTTTATTCATCATGGGAAGATAGAAAAAATATTCCATTTTGCTTTAAGCGGTAAAATTTCAATAATTTTTTTTTGAAAATTTGTTGTTGATTTTACTTTCTCGCATATGATGTATTCAAAGAGAGATTTTTAATAAATTTTTAAGCAGAAAAATTTAATCTCGAGATTTTGATGGACTTCCGTGTTTAAAACCTCCCTGAGTGCGAAAAAGACATTTTTGGAATTATATCTCTCTGTCTGTAAGCATAATAATTCAAAAATACTTTGAATTAAACGAACTTCGATGTGAGTTTGAAATTTAGTATCTGAATCGTTGCAACAAATGTCTTGATTTAGATCAAATTTCGAACGAAATCCCTTTTCTGGAAGTGTGACTACTTGTAATGCACACAACTAGATATTTTAGCACACATTTTTAATATTTAATGTATAAGTCCATATCAAATTTTCAATTAATTCTGTTTAATAGGTTGATAATTTGTTAGTCTGTATATTCACATATATGATAACACAAAAAGGTAATGACTTAAATAAATAAAATTTGGTATGTGGTCTTTTCTTTAAAAAAAATTGTGACTTTATATCAAATTTTGATTTTAATCGTTCAGAAAAAGGGATACAAAATAGGATTTCCCCTCTATACTTCCCTATTCACACTATGAAGTACAAAATGCTCATTTCATTATAGAAAATAAAAATCTTCATTCACGGGCATTCACGGACTTGCTCAAAATCCCCAATTTTTTAAGCAGAAAGGAGGGAACTGGTGAATTCGTGAAAATGAAATTAATCACTTTTAAAATTTCTTTTATTTAACTAGTAGATCAAAGTTTCTCATAAAAATATTCAAGCTCTTTTAGAAAAAGAGATAAAAAATTATACTATTGAAAAAAGTTTTTTTAAATTCATTTATAAGTTTTTATTAACTTTGTTTATAGTTTTTGTCTGATATTAGAAATAAAATTATTTATTATTTAATGTAAAAAAATCTTGGAATTACGCAAAAATATTTATATAATCACATATTTTAGAAG
>JAPMOR010068965.1:488688-512038 GCA_026543865.1 Argiope aurantia | reverse complement strand
GATAATGGAGTAATTAGACGTTCCGAACTTTGACTTTTTATCACGATAAAAATTTAAAAAAAAAAAATTTTTTTTTTTTTAAAAAAAAAAATGCTGCCCCCCCCCCCCTTCTTATAGTTAAATATTTCGCCTTAAAAATATAAAGACGTTTTGCTTAAAAGTTAATAGAATAACTTTTAAAAATTAAGTTTTGTAGAATTCTGTTTCAGCTGTTTTACCAATCGCAAAATATTGTCACCCTATTTTAGAGAAAGACTGAATTCAATATATTTTAATTTCCGTTAAATGTAATTTGATGATTTCGTTAGTGACAATACTAAAGTCAAATGGCATGCCATATTTTGACTGCGGATTGCGGATTTGCCCTGCTTTTAAGTTAATATTCCTTTTTTTTATTTACAAATCTCGTATTAATAATAACAAAATTAATAAATTGATAATTCGTAACAATTTTTTCGTTAATTTATTAATTCGTAATTAAATATAACGAAGTTAGTCTCTGAATATTTTATTTCTTTCCTACTTTTTATTAGAAGAAAATATAATCACTAAACTTTTGTGAATGATATCGGTTCAACATCGTAATACCTTTAAATGCAAATGAATCTTTATTATTTGAAGGTTCCTGCTTTCATTAATGCCAATAGTAAAGTTAGCAGAGTTGTTAGGTAATCTGAGACCGTATATGCTTGATACCTCCCTTTTGTGGCAAATTTATACACTTTTTAATTCAATGACTACCTCCCTCCCTCTTTTTTTGATAAACTGGTAAAGTTACTTTCATATTTTAGCACATTCGTTTAGCTTGACTGGAATTTTAACCCTTTATTTTAAGTTGATTTTTTACTTTAATAGTTTTATGAAAATATGAGTCTTATTAATTTATTAATTATAACCAAGGATTGATTGGTCCATTCACTTGTACATAAAATTATTCAAGTAGGTGTTTATAAACGCATTATTAACTAAATATAGTACAAGAAATGGTATCTACTGACATTAATTCACATTCTCCTCGTACCTAATTATCGTTCTTGAATGAAGTTCATAAAATATGATCCTTAACCCATTATCCGGTTTGAACGTATGATATGTGTGCATCGATTTCTCACATTTTTAGATATTTAAATAAAAATAAAGTTATTCATTACAAAACTTAATAACAATTAAGTCATTCAGAACAAAACTTACTTAGAATATATAAATATCTCATGTATTCTATGGATTTTCATATGTATCAAAACGACCAAACAGTTGGCGTCCTGGCCTAGGGGTAGCATGTCTTCCCCGTGTTCTGGGCGACCAGGGTTCGAGTCCTTGTTGCGGCGTGGTTGTTTTTCACCCTGCGTTCTATCTGCGAGATGTGTGAAAGAGCCCCTCTGTAAAAAGGGGTTGTGCAAACGAAGGTGTGAGTGTCATCTTCATATGAGCTAGAAAGACTTCTGCCTTCGGGTGCTCAGGGGTCTTTACCCCCAGAAGCTACTGCGGCCCCTTTCCGCTATAACATGGACACGACACCATCATCATCAACGACAAAACATTCCTAAAATAGAAGGCATCGTCTAATTAAATAATAGAGAAAATAAAACAGTTAAGGTTTTAAATAAATAGGCAATTAGGATCCCACTACTTTCTTTGGGCATCAAAGTGAAGTGTTTTGCAGTAACAGATTGTAAATATCCTGCTATGCTACCTAATTAACAAAAACTCCATTTACAGTGCTCTTAAATAAAACTCTAGGAAATTTTCGTAAACGATCTTTTGCGGTTTCTACGCCTTAACGAAGCGAAAACGCTTCTTAAAAACATCGGAGTGAAAGAGAGAAAAAATCGTCTGCACTTGGAACAACCTCACAATCAATCAATTCTCTCGAAACTTAGTAGTGGCAGCGAAGCGAACCGCTGCGGCATGGAGAAAAAGTGTTCTCTTGGCCAATTTCTCCCTCGTGACCTTGAGATGACTTTCGCGTATCTCCCGGAAGTAGGAGAACACTGTAGCTCGTTCGGCAAGGACCTGTTTAGAGCGGGGCGCGGTGGCACACATCTCTTTCCTTCGAAAACGATTTTTCCAAGACGCAATCCTATAAACCAAAGTGTTTTAAGATTTTTCACAACTGTTGTATGTTTCTAATTTCGGAATTATTTTGTGATTTCTAAATAAATTGAGGTCTTCGTAGTTTTATAGCTCGAAATCAAAATGTTCGATTTGGGTTGAAAGAGCTAAAAGAAACCCTGTAAAGATGGAGAGAAGTGTGGAAGGGGCGGGGGAGAGGGAGGCTAGCGTCGTTCGTTTTCTCAAAAGTTGTGATTTCTCCTTTGTGCTCCTTCGCAACAAAATTTCGCAGTGTCCTCTACACGCTTCTGAAGCGTCAACAGGTGGTTAAATGGAAATTATATTATGCTGACATACAGAATGAACTTTTGATATAATTTCTGACAAATAAGTTGTTTTTTTAAACATAGTTATCGAAGGCTCTGCTGTGAGCTTTTTTTAGAGCATTTATAGTTTTTTCTATTTTTTTTAAAGCTTAGTGACTAGACATCCGAAATTAAGCTGGACAGTTTCGAATTTGAAGGGGATGTCCAAGATTGACAGAATTTTGCTTATTAATACTTATGTTATATTTTTAAAACTAGCTGAATTTAATTATTTATAAATAAATCCTCATTTACAACTTCTACTAAAAATGAAATTGAACAATATATATATATATAATTAAATAAACAATTAATTAATAAGGGTAATTAAATAAGCAAAGTAAGACTAAAGGTCCAATGTTCTCGAGTAGTTTTTGCGATATTTTGAAAGTTATTTCATTTTCTACATTTATTTAATCCCAAAAAATAAGGCAATCTACTTTATTCAAATTATAATTAAGTATTATAATTTGTATATAAATTAATCTTGGAATATTATTCTAGGAATATTCTTAATTAATGACCATCTGTGAGTTTTATATTATGTTATTTTATAATTCTAAAGCGTGTAATTCTTTCTAAGTTTAAATATTGTCTAATTTTATTATTAAATATTATTTAGGCTGTAGTAAAAAAATATACAAATTACCTTCATTTTTTTATATATTGCACAATATACTCAAAACAACTTTTTATAGAGTGATCTACCGTTAATTATTTTACTATTTCAGTTTGCAAAAATCAGTTATTAAAAACTACATATGTTAAGGCTTAGTTAAAATCTATAAAAAATATCTGATCTTGAATTTTTGGAGGAGTGAAAGGGTACCAAGATCAGCATTTCCAAAGGTGATATGAAGGTTTAATCAGACCCTGATGTGCGTGTGTTGGAAGGGAGAGGGGAGGATTAATAAACTTATTAGCTGTTCTTTTACGAATTATCGTAAGTGCTTTCAAAAGTATTCGTTTTTCAGGGTTGAATCACGCATCAATCGTTGCATATATTTCAAGGTCCATGATGTGTGTGGTATGCAGCAAGGTCTTAGGAGATAGAAAATTGAATTATCTCTGTCAGGTGCACGGCGTACGTTAGCACAGGAATTATTTTGTGTTATTATAGTTGAAACTTTGTATTTCAGTGTATTGTCATGTTCAGCATGTCGTCTGTTTCAGTTTGTTTTCTATGAAGGGTTACAAAAAAAAAATCATCTTTTTATATATAAAAGTTTATAATGTACATTCAGGAATCATGTGGGCCTTTGAAGGGATTAATATATATATTTTTTTCGTATCATGGACAAATTAGCAAGACTTCTCGAGTTAGTTGGACCATTTCAGATAATCGACTATTTATCGTGTCCTTTCCGCTGGTTAAATCATCAGAAAACAGATGAAGCTACTGAAAATTAATTAAAATTAGTTTCTGAAGAATTTTCTCATTCAGTTTAGTTGTACATAGAATTCACCCATATTATTATGACCAATGCAGAAGAATCTTGATAGGGGGCTAGCAAAAATCATAGCAAGTTCATTGGTTGTTTTTTTTTCCTGCTGTTTTTTCTCTTGAAAATTTTTCAATACTTACCTGCATTATTTTTTCTGATTTTTGTTATTTTATTTTTATTAATTTTGGAATTTTATAACACTTGCACATCCTTGTCGCTCATTATTTCAGATTGCGCACCTAGATTCTAGAAGATGTTCTTTAATTTTAATACTAACTGACGTTATAACCATCCGGTTCGCTGGAGTTATTGACTGAATGTAATATTTATTGATATTCCTATTTCTATTTAGAAAGTATTTTTAGCTTTAAATTGGAATTAGTATTTTAAAGATTTTTATTTTAGTTGCCTTTCATCTCTTTAGTTTATTCTATATATGTTATAGTCAAATCATATGACTAATTACATGAGTGCTCCTTAAAAAGTAAAAACCGAATTATATGAAAAGCACAACAATCTTTATCAAATAACACTAGGATGTTACTATCAAATACTTACAGATATTCATAAATAAAATCTTTTATATAAGTTGGGAGAAAAAAAAAAATTGAGGAAAAATAGAGAAAATTTTTTATAAAAAAAAAAAAAAAAAAAAATACATTTATTTCAAGCATATTAAAAAAAGAAGAAGAACTATAAAATTGAAATTTATGTTTTCTTCTTTAATGCATGGTATTTCTTCCCTGTTGCTATCTTTTCTGCTTCATGTGATATCCGATTCGCACTAATTAGTTTCAAAATTGATTTAAGGAAAATGCAGTAATTCTGTATCTAGCAAGAGACTTATCTCCTTCTAAAATGAAGCTAATCCTGCACCCCGATAAATATTCCCAATTAAGGAAAGAATTCAAAGTGCCAATTTTCATTTGAAATATCTGAAGAATTTAGGAATCTCAAATTCATTGAATTTTGTCTTCAAATCACATTATCACCTCAATTTTCATATAAAAATGTATTGATTCTATACCTGTGAAGAAAATCGTAAGAACACTTTCCGTACCAAGATTCAAATATTCAAACCTTGTTGCAGTTTCAGTGCTGAGGTTTAGGAATTATATTAGTAAATTTTTATTAAAAATTTTAATTACATATTTTTAGAGTTGCTTCGTGCAAGTATATTTGTTATGGGCTACGTACGGTTCGCAGGTCAAAAGTTCGACACTCTTGATATAATATCCTACTGAAAGTTGTCTTTTATAGGATTGCAACTTTACTTACTTATTCCTTATCGAAAATACATAGTGGATTTCAAAACTAGCAAGGCACAATTTACCTGCATTATACGAGCACATCTTTTAGAATGCACTGAAATATAAAGAATAAATATTATATATTATTTTTTAACATATTAGTTTGTAGAATCTATTAACTAAAATGGCTTTTCTAGCAGATAAAGTAGTGGTAGTAGTTTCCTCAAAACTTTCTCGCATACTCTCTTATAAATATATTATCCCATTGTATGGTGCATGGTGTATGGCACTGGCTTACAACGTTTGGAAATATAAACCTTTGGCATGAATGTAGCATTTTTTATGAATCTATCGGGTGATCCTAGGAGAGTTTTGGTGATAAATCCTCATCATACGGCTAATAGTATCCGAGAATCGAATTTGTGATTTAGGAGCATTTCTCTTAAACGATGAAAACAAAAATTTGTCACAAAACTGCGTTTGTAGTCCCAAAATCCCATACCAAAATCCATTTAAGTCATTGAGTTTTTAAGTTATCGTGTTTGCATATTTCTGAAAGTATAAACCGACAGACGGTCAACCTATTGTTGTATTTGATTCAAAATTTTATGCGTGTCTACATTATAGATATGAAATCTGTGCACCGAATTTCATTATTCTAGTTCTTTTCATTTTGTAGCTATCTTGTTAACTTACATTCAAAAAGCTAGACAGACTTCCTATTAACATATTTTGTTTAAAATTTGATAGAAATATACAAATCCGGTGTTAAGACCGTGCACCAAATTTCATCCGTCCATATCAATTCGTTTTTGGGTTATCTTTGTCATAGACAGACGGACGAACTGATGTTTTCCAGAAATGTGTTTTTCGAGCTCAGGAGGAGCTCGTGGAGATCCCTCAAAATCTCGAATCCGCATTTTTTGACAATTACAGTATTTTCTCTATAAAACGAAAAAGTAAAAATTACGATATTTGTCAAAGTTATGCTAAAATAAAGTTTTCAATTAAAAAAAACAGACGTGGAAACAATGAACAATGAAACAATGAAAATGTTTTAAACTTCAGTGTCAAAACTAAAAGCGTTGTTGCAAATCACATTATATTAGAAACTGTCAAAAACTACGAAAAATTGTCAAAATTAAGAAACACTTTGCAAGACAATTAAATTAGTAAAATTAAAAAAGATAATTTTTTGATATGGTGCAAAAATAGCTTTCGAAGAATGATACTTCCAAAAGATGAAAAATAAAAACCGCTGGAATTTTCTTAATTAAAATTTTTTATGAAAGTTGCCCCGCGGCGCACATTACGTGCTATCGAATTAAAATCAGATAATTCACTCCAAATACAAAAGCCAGTGTTTACTCTATTAGTTTAGATTAAAGTATCCGAACACGTTCAGAGCATAGAAGAAACATGATGTAGATATATTGTAATCTTATTTCTGGGTTTAACACTATTTAGGATTAGTAATAGAATGTGAATATTTGAAATAAACATTAATAATTTTTGAAAATTAGTATTTAATATCATAAATTTAAGCAAATTCTTAAAACACTTCAAATTGGCTACACCAAAAACTATTACCCTCATCCGAACAAAGCTTATATCAAAATAAACATATATACTTCAAGGGAATGAACTGCAAGCGTATGGGTATAATAATAAATAAAAATTTTAGAACTAGTCGAAGATTTATCATGAAATTTTTAGTAAGTTTATGACATTATTATTCAAACAATAGGCTGTAAATTAAAAAATATTCACTCGATCTAAATTCTTTTAATTCATTCCCTAGAAAATAATATAAAGACAAAGTCTACCAAATTTCATAGTAATATGATTATTATATTTTCAGTTATTGGATTAGAAGTGAGCAACAAATGAGCAAAAATCAGTTTTGAGAAAAATTTATTTAAAGTATTCACTAACGTGTTTTAATAATAAACTATATATGTATGTATTTAAAATTCAACACATTTATAGGTCATGCCTTCTTCCTCCTCAGCTTTTAGTAATTTTTCTTTTTTAATCTTTTTTTTTTTTTTTTTTTTTTTTTGCACTAGTATACACTCCCATAAGGATATTCAGTAATCCTATAACACCTTCTTTAAAATGTATTAGAGACATAAATGCCTTTAACCTGAGAGCTCGGAGCTCAACAAAGACATTTTTAGGTACAAATTTCCAGAAAACACCGTCGAAGCTCTCATTGGCCTTTTGCGTTTATCCGTGCAAAACATTTTCCGCATTTAAAACTAAATTTGTGTTTATACAAATTTTTAACAGGTTTTTGGTTTTTTTGGTTTTCTTTAAATCGGTTCTTTCGGTTATTTAAATGCCCACTCCGGTTTACCAATCATTACGAAAATATTAATATCTTGACTTCTAATTAACGTAGAAAGAAGAGTAAACCTGTTTTGGATAGCTTAAAAACTGGTCTATACAATAAAAGAATTTTTTTAATATCATTTTTAGCGAAAATTGACATTTTTAACGTGTTTGGATACCTTAAGATGTTCAGACATTTCGAATCAAGTGGATATTTTTGAATTTCATCATTTTGTCTTGCACCAGAAAAGAAAATTGAACCGCATTTGACCCTTCTTGAAATGTGAATTTGCAACTTAATGATTTGTAATGGTTAATTCCATCAAAAAAATTAAGTTGAAAATTTAATCGAATTCCATTTTTTATTTATAGTAGATTTTTCACTTTTTATGACAATAATTGTAGAATTTATACTCATATTATTTCTTATATTTGAAATTTCGAAGATAACCTTTTGTTGTTGTTGTTGTTGTTTTTCGTGCATTTAACTTAGGATAGCAGTAAAAAAATTTGAGGAAATTACAGCTTATAGTTAAAAATATTTAGCATGATAATGCTTTAGACATGATTCATATAGATTTTTTTATTTTAAAAATTCACTCTTAAATAAACAACAACCATAAAATGAACTGAAAAAAATTACGTTATATAGTCATACCGCTGATTTTTGTAAATCCAAGAACTAAAACAACAAAATTTTAGTCCACCATAGAGCAGAACTAATGCAGAAATGGTGATTTTTATATTTGATTGTTATTAAAAATGGTATCAACGAAGATAAAATCTCAATGAGTTTTTTCGGCGAATTCCAATCGTTTTTTATTGTTCAGTATCACTTTTGGAATTACATAAAGTACAGAGAATTTGCAACTCCAGTTGAGGATAATGATTCACTCAGACATTCTCAAACTTACACAACTGGTCACAACTATTGCAAATTAGAGAAATTTCATGTTTTTTCAAGAATAAGCTCCCCAAAAGTATTTTCTTTTTCATTTAAAGTGATATTTTAATGTAAATATGTTAAATTAGTCAAAAGGCAAGATATAATTATGTTATTGAATAAAAAAATTATTTAATTTCAAAAAGAATAAAATACAAACAAAATGTACAGGTTATCAGTATCGGAATCCATTTTAGTTCCCCGAAATAAAATGAAATAAAGAAAAAAATTCAAGCTCTTTTGATCAGAAAAGATAATAAGAGTTCAAGTTAACTGAAAAGCATTTAATATTTGGTTGGGCCACCTTTGGCTTCAATCACAGCAACCTCATTTTTAGGCATGGAATCTACAATGTTTTCCAACACTACTTTCAGTATTTCATGGTGCGAAACTTTAATTATTGTTTCTTGAAGTTCTCGTTTTGCTCTAGGATAATTCTCAATTATTTTATTTCCCATCATACTCCATAAATTCTGAATAGGGTTTAATTCTAGCGAGTTTTCTGGCTATGCGAAAGCATTAATACCATGTTTTACAAACGCAGCCTTAAACTAAAATAACGAATGTCTCGATATAAAGGTCAGAACTGAACTGAAATAAAATTTTAAATTAATTGTAAAATTTGTCTTACCTTTTTCGATGTATGGAAGGGTGCTATATCCTGCTGAAATATCTTTTTCTACCTTGGGAACATGTTACGAGCACTACGAAGCAATTGATCCTTCAGCACACCAACATACTTGACACCATTCATGGTTCCCTGTACAAAATGAAGTCATCCAGTTGACTGATATGACATGCACCCCCCCCCCCTCCCTACACACACACACACCATTACGCTTTATATATATTTTGATGTACGAATCAGGCATTCTGGCCTCATGCTCTAGTTTTCTTTACGCCAAACGAGGCCAGGCTTGTCAGGCATTAAAGAAAAGCGACTTTCGTCCCTGAATATAACTTGTCTCCATTCCGAAATGCTATAATTTTTGTACCCGTTGGCCCCCTCCAATCGTTTTTTCCAAATTGCTTTCGTCAGTACTGGTTTTTTCTAGGTACTTGTACCTTGCAGCAGCTTCACGGAGGCTCCTGCGAATTATTCTGGGACTATCAATGGCAGACGTGGACTCATTCCATTCTCTTGCAAGTGTAGTAGAACTTGCAAATCTATTTTTACGGTATAATCATGTCAATGTACCATCAGCACGTTTAGAAGATGACCTCGGACGATCCATTCTAGGCTTTTAATCTACGATTCCATCGGTTTTGAATCTCTTTATGAGGCCGGAAACAGTCGACTCATTGCAGTCGCACCAATGAACAGTCCTAACATTTGAAATGTTTTCTTGGTGCATTCTCACGAGTTAATTAAACATTTAAAAAAGAAATTAACAATTTAAATTGAAAGCAATGCACAGCGAACGCACTTCAATAGTGCAATAAACGAAATTAATTCCTTCGGAGTCGGGGCAATGGAGCTACCGGGATGACAGAATCGTTGCAGACGATTATTTCACAATGGATGACACAATATGAAAACTTCTACACCATATTTATACTAGAAAATATCACTTTAAATGAAAAAATATTACTTTGGGGGCTTATTAATGAAAAAACGTGAAATTTCACCCTGCAATACTATTGACCAGTAGTTTAAAATCACAGATGCTGTGTCAGGTGTAACAGCTAAAATATTGGATAATACATGGTGAGAATAGAATGAATTCCTTGACATTCTTCGAGGTAACAAGGACGCTCACAACGAAATTACTGGCGTAAGTTGTTTCCTTAAAAACTACATAAATGTCTTTACGACATATCGAAATAATCGTAAATCAAATTATAATAGTTTTTTACAACAAATCTTTGTTATCGAGGAAACATTTTGTGACTACCCTGTACTTTAATGTGTTGATTTGGAAAATTAGATGTAATAATACTTCAAAGTTTTCAGCAAATCAGTAATGACCATGTTCCATCTTTCGTAGTAAGTCTTGGTTAAAAAAAAAAAAAAAAAAAAAAAAAGCGCACTTCTTAATTTGCAGTCTATAATGACCATGGATGGATTTTTGAAAATATAAAACAAATAAAATATGGAAAATTCTTGATTAAATTTGCAGGAAATAAAACATAATATAGAAAATTAATTTTTCCTTGCCTAAAATAAATATTTTTTTTTTATTTATATGTTGTAATTTAGTTTGTGATATGCACATGATTTAAAATTTTCCTGACCAGTATGGTTGTTTTCAATAGAATCTTGTGCATTGAAAAAAAATTTTTAAAAAAATTACTTAACCTAAGTAAAAACTCTTTTTCATTCGATTGCTAAATATATTTTGCAGTATGTCTTTATTTATTTTTGTGTGTGATTTTTATATTAATAAATATCTTAAATTTTATATTTATATATCTTTCATTTGAAATTAGACATTTAATTCTTTTGCGATTGATATTATGCATCAGTTTGTTAAGCAAAGACACTCATGTAATAATAAAAAAATCACGTTTTTCGTGATGAAAAGCATGATATTAGAAATACATAGTTTCCGTTACATTCATTTACTGCATTATAAGAAGAATGTCATTTATTTCAAAAATTCATGGAATGTAACTTTAATCATCATATAAGAGAGATTAAATATATTGAATTGATCAAAATGTTTGATAATTATCACAAAAAATAAATGATTTTTATTTAACCATCCGAGTTAATTATTTGAAATATAACCACTCATCGCGTTAAAATCTCGTAGCACTTTCTCTTCTACAAAAAGAGCGTATATTTCACATTGATATTGCACAATTGACTAGTTCACGTGATTCTATAAAAAATTTCTTTAAATAAATTTATTTAATAAATTTGATTATCACGCATTGATTATATTTTTAAGACTTGTTTTAGCTTCTTTTTTAAAGTAAGCGGATTTCATGAATATTAAAAAAAATCGATCAAGATTTTGAAGAACTTCCTTCCACATTTCAAACCTCCATGAACCCCAAAAAACATATTTTTGGAATTTTGTCTGTCTTTCTTTCTGTGAACACGGTAACTCCAAAGCGCTTTGATCTTGATAGATGAAATTTGATGAGCATGCTTTTTTTAAAATTTCTATCAAATTTTGAATTAAATCCATTTTCTAGAAATCTGTTTGTCTAATTGTTCTGAGTACAAGTGAACACAATAATTACGAAACATAAAAAGCTAGTTAGGTAAAAATTACATACAAGTTAATCATTGTTAATGTAGTTTTCGAACCAAATTCAACAATGTGTCGATCTCTGTTGGTTTGTACTTTTGCATACATGTAAACAAGGTAATTCAAAAAAGTTAACAACTTAGATAAATGAAATTTAGTATTCAGATTTAACATCTAAAGTATAGATGCACATCAAATTTGTGACCATATCCGTCAAAGGATTGAATGTGTCTGTATCCAGTTTCTCATACATGCAAACGTGATAGCTCAAAAATGCAGTGGCTTAATTAAATGAAATTTAAAATGTGATTTTGCTAATACAATTGTATTTTATGTCAAATTTCGGTTTCAAACGGTAGAAAAAAGTCGTTCATAATGCACATTTAATTGTCTGGTACATGTATATTAGTTACCAAACATAAAAAAAATTACACAATAAATAGCGTTCGTTCTAATTGGATCACAAGATCTAGTAATAACGTTAGTTTCGTCATCTAGCTTTGAATAAAAACGCTAGAAGATCCATATTTCATGACCTTTTATTGTATGATCTTTGCCATTATCATGCAATTAATATACAAATACGGATTATCGATATACTAGTAATCACATAATTCTCACGTGTGGAAATAAGTCTGAACTCTCATGATATTCATGGCTTTGTCCAAATCTACAATTTTATATGAAGGAGAGGAATACTACATTTTTTAAAGAATAACGCAAGACAGCTTCGAACAGAGCACTTCCACTTGTCATTCTTGTTTTTTATAGTGTAAACAATCGAGGTTTTCTTTATTCTCAATTACGGAAATTAGTCACAACATTATGTATGTGTCAAGAAACATTGATATCTTTAAATTAAGGACGAGATGAAAAAAGACGTAAAAAATATTTACATTCTTAATTAACCATACAGTATCAGCGGAATTAATCATTAATTATTAATTGGCTTAGTAATGGCGGATCATCTGCAAAATTGAACTAGCCATATGAACAAAAAATGCGCAAGTTATAAAATGTTCATATTGAAATTGAAGAAAGAAAAAAAGATGTGAAAGAAAATGCACGGACGTCAAAACCTAACAAAGAATTCCCGATATGCACTCATCTTGCTCACTGCGTGTCACCCTCCTTGGATTATTCTGAAAGTAAGTCTTGAGCTCCTGAAACGAGCAGTGTCTGTTTCCGATATTTTCTCAGTAATCGATTGGATTCTGAATTTGATAACTTTGCAATTTTAATGACAAAACTACATATCAAATTTCATTTGTCTAGTTCATTAGATTTTTAATTCAGAGGCCACTTGAAAAGATAAATCGATAGAAATCAACCAGTGAACGGGTTTATTTCAAAATTACATTTACATCCACAAATTTGGTGATAAAACCTTATGTTAAATTTCACCATTCTTACTCAATGCATTTTTAGGTTTTCATGTTCACAGACATACATATAAACAAATATTACTTAAAAAAATATTTTTCATTTATTTATTGCTCTAAAAGATACGAAACTTGGGCATTCATCAAGCTATCGGATTCGAATATGCTGAATATGTCTTCTCTTTTTTTACACTTCATTTATGAGAAACTAGACAGATCTCGCGATATTATTTAGAGAATATTATCGTTTATTAGGAAAATTAATATTAGTTGAAAGTTCAATTATGATAATTAATATTGTGATTAAATATGAAAGATGCAGATTTTGAACTTTTACTGTATCAATAGTTTTCAAGATTTCCAGCAATTTGTCTTATTAAGAAATAACTAACAAAACATCTCAACAACAAACGAAATTGATGACAGGTCTCCAGGAACGGAACTGCGCATTTTTTTTTAATAATTGTAGTACTTGTGCGAATGAATTCTTATTTGATCCATTAGTTTATTTACTTTCTCGCACACAAAGCATACATAGAGAAAGAAGTGAAATCGCTATAAACGTTTAAGGCTTTAACGTTTCAGGTTTACTTGAACGATGAGAAGAATCAATTGATATCCATGTGTCCTCCTACGTTTATGTTCGTAGCATGATTTTTTTATCCATCAAGAGTGATTTACGGGAATTTTTCAGCATACTCTCTAATAAATGTACTTGTATCTTATGAACTGTATGCCATTAGCGAATAATTGCGACAAACAGCATTTTAGTGTGTGATTATTGGAGGATTTTCCCTGCAATTAATCTCTCTAAAGCGGTTAATATACAAGCACAAGAAAACCGAATGTGTGTTTGAACGCTTTCTTTCCGACCATTAAAACTAAAACTTAACATAAAGCTACAATTGTCATAACAAAACCATATTCAGTGTTCAGATATTTCATTCTTTGTGTTTTTGAGTTCCTGGATTTATATGTTTTTGAAAGTACATATCGACAGATGGTCAACTTTTTGGCAAATTTGGTTTTAAACTTGACACATATCTGCTACTGAAATGCTAAATTTGTGAATTAAATTTTGTTCTCTATAAAAAATATACTTTTTACATTATCTTAAAACTCAAAATATTATTTTATAATAAATTCATTTCTTATGATTTTTTCGCCTCTAGTTTTAATATTTTTTAAAATTTAGTTTGTTGCAATGTTTGTATTGATATCATGAGAATCAAACTAAAGTTATTGTTCTATCAAATCTTCAATCGTGTGCTTTTGCAAGTGTTAACATAAAGATAAAGAATTGCTTTCTTTGGATATTTTCACTTCCACTTTTATTTCCTAGTATATATACTACTTATTTGTGCTTGCAACAATTTGTATTCGACTGATTTGATTAAAACTCATGTTTTTCAACCTTAAGAAGCAAGGGGAAATTTTAAATAAGTGCATTCTATTTTAATAGCTAGGAAAACCGATATTATGTGCAAGCTTAGTGTATAGTATAAGACATAATTCAAAAGGAAATCATATATATTGGATTCTTTTAATAGATCGTTGCCATTTACGTTAAATAAAAATATTTTTAATTGCTGCATTAATTTATTTTCATAAATATTTCCACTCCTTAAAGTGGGAAAATGAAATATTGCTCTCTCTTAAAACCAAAATGATAAACTTGTTTCTTATTACTACTTCTATTGTAAACACCAATAGAGAAAAATTGTTTGCACAAAGCAGTCACAATAATTTGTGACTATATATTATTAAAATGACATCACTATATGGAATATAAAGAAAGTATTGGTACTGACATTTTTAGATTTTTTACTTTTATTAAAGCTGTACTGAATTTCTTCTCAATATATAAAAATATCGTGAAGTAAAATCAGCGTTTTTATTTAGTCAGCTTAGTTTTCTTTATTTTATCTATATATGTAAATATTTCCTACACTCTTTTAACCAGAAAAATAATGCTCATATGTATTGTTTTGTTTTTTATTGGTGTGTAAAAAGCCTCTAAAAAGATCTAGTGTATTCTTCAGAATTAACTTTGTAACTGTTGTAATGCTATATTAGAAGCGTTTTGTTTCCTAATAAAATAAGACAAAGAAAGCAGTTGCTCCCTTATGTATTTTTTATGTATGTATTTTTTTCTTCTAAACTTTCACATTTTAACTGAAGTCATGATAAAAGAAACGACAAATAAATGTTTTCTGTTTCTGTTTTAATTGTTTTCGAATTCAGAAGTTCTATCTTTACAAAACACATCTGCTGAAGCATTTTGTACAGGGAAGGGCATTTTCTTGTTGAATAGAACATCAGGTCATGACCTTGGACAGCCGATGACGTTAGGAAGTCCAAGAGAGCATTTCGGGAATTTGGGGGACGGGGGGAACTGGCTGGACTATTTTCTGAATGAAGGTGAAGTCCATTTGACCTTGCTTTGGCGGGAAGAAAAGCAGTTTTCCTTAACTTTCAATGAATTCAAACTATTCTACTTTGGTCTTCTAGCAACTCAAAAACATTCCGGTGAGATTTGGGGAACAATTGCAAATATCTATTTTAGAACCAGCTTGTTTTCTTTGGCAACATTGGAAACAGTGGCTGTGTTTAATTTAAATTAATTCTTTTATGCAGAGCTTGCTATAGGCTCTTTCGTAACTATTATTCGTCAATACTACACACACATACAAACAATCGCATTTATTAGAGAGTATGTGATTCAGGGAGATCACCACCTCTAGTTATTATCACTATCCCTCTGGTTATTAAAATCGAAGCACTCACATTTATAAAAGAGCCTGAAATAACTCGCAGCTTTCATATAATTAATGATTGCTCTTCAGGATCATATCAGGATGCAAGGATTAGTCCCCGAAAAGGGTCCGAAAGAGAGGGAAAGATATCAAATGAAAACATTAATAAAGAATCAGATTGATATGATCTACTGTTTAAATAAAATAGAATTCAAAAATACGTTTTCTGTGGCTAATCAAATATTACATATAAATAAAAAAAATCTTAAATAAATGCATAAAATTTTTAATTTATTTATTACTAGCCGCCTTTGGCGACCAGCCGGTTCGCCAGTATTACCGCTCGCTACAATTTTCAATTAAATATTTTAAGTAACTGGTCTCTTAAAGGATTCTCAAACAAAACATTTTTAATCTTCAAATTTTGATAGTCATACCAAACTTATATTGTTTAGATCGTTTCGTTCAATTTACTATATATATTTTGCTAATTTGTTGTCATTTCCGGCAAAGCATCAACTTTAATTTAAAATGTAAATGATGAAATTGCAATTAATATTAAGATATTTTTTAATAAAACCAAGCGTTTTATTTTATTTATCATCATTATTGTTATTTATTAATTATTATTGTTATTGAATGTGAGTATTGCAAACAGAATCGCTCCGTATTTAAGTCTTATGTGAACTACGAAATATTTTTTCATAATTTATATAATATCTCAAAGAATAATTCAACAAAAATTTCTCAGTTTTAGCATAAAATTCAGTTTTTAGTTTTGCTTTCAAAAGGATTGAAATGAAATCAATAATAATATTTTGTTCCGGCCTATAAATATATTTCAAAAATTATGAAGTCTAAATTTAATGCAGTAAGGTATCATATTCTGAGAAATATTCTGGACACACCAAATTTTAAATAAATGAATGAATGTTTCTATTTTCCATCATCAACTAAGACTTATTTATGAAGTTTTAAATGTTAAAAATTTAGAAAAACTCAACCTTTTCATAATCTTAGGCCAATTAATCTTGAGAAACCTGCGCGCTGATTGGCGTATTTTCTTTGAAACGATCGATGCAAAATCTAAAATTATCCTTTTTTTTATTGAATAGTGATATTCAAATTTTCATAAATCAGTCAGTTTAAGTGATTGATTTAGTTGATTGGAAATTAACTCTTTTTATTTAAAATATTAGTGTTTCAAGAACATTATGTTATTCGTAATTTCCACAGCAGAAGCTTAATGTAAAATCAAAAATTCGTTATTTATTAGAGTATTTATTAAATCAAGTTACATAAAATATAATCATTTTCCATTTAGACCATTTTAGCAGATCTGTGACTTACTAAATGCTCTAATAAATGGCCCTGATTTGAATGGATATCCTGTTATCCTGGATATTATGAATGTGTGGCCCAGATTTGAATGGATATCCTGTTCATATTAAACAAAGCTTGCCTTAAAATATAACTGATTTATTTGGATTAATAATATAGAGAGTGTAAAAGATCATAAAATAATTTTTCTTGAATTTATTTTTTAGAAAAAATAATATTTCATATATATTTCCTTTCCTACAGACAAGTGCCGAAAATTATATTTTTGCAGATTTTATTTCCAAAAGGATTTAATTTATTTTTAGTTGGAGCTTTAATCAATGTGATGGCAACACTTTGAAAAAAGCTAATTTTTTCCCATGAATACGAAACGTGCCCGAGCAGCATAAATTTTATTTTTATTTTGTACGAAAAAAAATTGTTGAAAAATATAGTTAATATATTTATTTAAAAATTCATTGAAAATAGAAATTTAATTTTAAGGTTAAAACATTGGTATCATTTAAAAAATAAATTTTTGATCTTTAACCTGATGTAAAAATCTTTTTTGTGCGGTAATATTTTCGGAAGCTATAGCAGAAAAACGCCAAAATTTCGCTTAATTTTTAAATAAATAAAATTCTAATTAAAAATTCGAAAAAATATCCCACAGGTGCACATTCCCTGCCTCAAAGGTATACACGTGCCAAATTTGGTAGCTATAGGTTGAATGGTCTAGCGTGTAGAGCGCCAACACACACACACACACACACATTGAGCTTTATTATAAATACTACATAGAACAAACACATCAAAAGTAAACATAACATTTCAATAGTTGCCAAAAACAAAAGAGAGAAAAATGCAATTAATAAGCAGACGATATTTAGAAAAGTACAGATATTTAGACTGGAAAATGATATTATCTGAAATTAACCACACGCGCAGACGTTATTTACAAAAGTAAAAATTTTCAAACCTGAAAAGGAAAATATATGAGTTATTCCATCAATAAATGCCATAATTTTGTTTAAAACTTCATTCTGTTATGAGTCATTAAACATCAAAATGTGTCCGGGACTAAATAAACACCATGTATAGAGAGTGTGAAACATCATAAAATAATTTTTCTTGAATTTATTTTTTAGAAAAAATAATATTTCATATTTGCTTCATTTCCTACAGACAAGTGCCGAAAATTATATTTTTGCAGATTTCATTTCCAAAAATATTTAATTTATTTTTAATTGGAGCTTTAATCAATGTGATGGCAACACTTTGAAAAAAGCTAATTTTTTCCCATGAATGCGAAACGTGCTTAATTTTTATTTTTATTTTTTACGAAAAAAATTATTGAAAAACAGTTAAAATATTTATTTAAAAATTCATTAAAAATAGAAATTTAATTTTAAGATTAAAACATTAGTATCATTTCAAAGATAAATTTTTGATCTTTAACTTCATGTAAAAACCTTTTTGTGCGGTAATATTTTCAGAAGTTATAGCAGAAACCCGTCAAAATTTCGCTTAATTTTTAAATAAATAAAATTCTAGTTGAAAATTCGAAAAAATAACCCCAGGTGCACATTCCCGGCCTCTAAGGTATACACGTGCCAAATTTGGTTGCTGTGGTTTGAATGGTCTGACCTGTAGAGCGCCAACATACACACACACACACACACACATTAAGCTTTATTATAAATATAGATTATTATTACTGAATATGAGTATTGCAAACAGAATCACTCGGTATTTAAGTTTTATGAGAATTACAAAATATTTTTCATAATTTATGTAATATCTCAAACAATAATTCAACAAAAATTTCTCAAATTCAGCATAGAATTCAGTTTTTAGTTTTGCTTTCAAAAGGATTGAAATGAAATCCATAATAATATTATGTTCCGGCCTATAATTATGTTTCAAAAATTATGAAGTCTAAATTTAATGCAGTAAGGTATCATATTCTCAGAAATATTCTGGACACACCAAATTTTAAATAAATGAATAAATGTTTCTATTTTCGACGATCAACTAAGACTGATTTATGAAGTTTTGAATGTTAAAAATTTAGAAAAACTCAACATTTTCATAATCTTAGGCCAATTAATCTTGACAAACCTGTGCGCTGATTGGCGTATTTTCTTTGAAACGATCGATGGAAAATCTAAAATTATCCTTTTTTTATTGAATAGTGATATTCAAATTTTCGTAAATCAGTCAGTTTAAGTGATTGATTTAGTTGATTGGAAATTAACTCCTTTTATTTAAAATATTAGTATTTCAAGAACATTTTGTTAATCGTGATTTCCACAGCAGAAGCATTATATAAAATCAAATATTTGTTATTTATTAGAGCATTTATTGAATCAAGTTACATAGAATATAAACATTTTCCATTTAGACCATTTTAGCAGATCTGTGTCTTACTAAAGGTTTACAAATTAGCTGTGTGACCCTGATTTGAATAGATATCCTGTTCATATTAAACAAAACTTGACTTAAAATAAAACTTATTTATTGGATTCATAATATAGAGTGTGTAAAAGATCATAAAATAATTTTTCTTGAATTTATTTTTGAGAAAAAATAATATTTCATATTTGTTTCATTTCCTACAGACACGTGCCGAAAATTATATTTTTGCAGATTTCATTTCCAAAAAGATTTAATCTATTTTTAATTGGAGCTTTAATCAATGTGATGACAACACTTTGAAAAAATCTAATTTTTTCCCATGAATGCGAAACGTGCTTGTGCAGCTTAAATTTTATTTTTATTTTGTACAAAAAAAAATGTTGAAAAATATAGTGAAAATATTTATTTAAAAATTCATTAAAAATAGAAATTTAATTTTAAGGTTAAAATATTGGTATCATTTAAAAGATAAATTTTTGATCTTTAACTTCATATAAAAATGTTTTTTGTGCGGTAATATTTTTTGAAGTTATAGCAGAAACACGCCAAAATTTCGCTTAATTTTTATATAAATAAAATTCTAATTAAAAATTCGAAAAAATAACCCCCAGATGCACATTCGCGACCTCCAAGGTATACACGTGACAAATTTGGTAGCTATAGGTTGAATGGTCTGGCCTGTAGAGCGCCAACTCACACACACACACATTGAGCGTTATTATAAGTATAGATAGTAAAACAGGTTCTCTTTATTGAGTTTATCTTCTATGAAAAAATTAAAAAATATCAATACTGCACTTAATTTATAATATTTATAGAACAAATTTGAACAAACAAAAGTATGTTCATAAATAGTTTGTACGCTATAGAAATCCAAACTTTGAACAGATTTTCTTGAAATTTTTCTTACAGATAGTACTTAGCATATAGAAAGTGTGAATAAAAGGTTTGTGGCACTTCGCTAAATAGTCTATCTTTTATTAATAAAAATTACATTTCCACACATAATAAAATGTTTTTATAATCATTGTTGCCATTCTCATTGAATAAAAATATAGAAATTTTTAATGATTTTATTATTTTGCGCCCGAGTTGTCATTCGCAATGATTATATGAATTTCTGAAGCATTTATTATACATTATTTATGAGTACAGAAAACAAAAATTAAATGTCGGGTTTTTTAAATAAACTTTTGGCACTGTCTATAATATTTCGAGAAGAGTGGAGATTTAAATAAAATTCTTTGCTGCAATTGACACTCATTTTAATTATAAATAAAACTACATGTTTTAAGAGAATTTTCCATAGTAAATTAGTTTGTAAAAAGTAAATAGATAAATAGATAGAAAAATTCTTAAATAGGTAAGATAGTGGGTACATTCGAATTTTTTAAGCATTTGATCGTTATCGTATGATCGTATCGTTAATCTGATGGTAAAAATTTCAGAGAAAAATAAATAAAACTATGAATTGTTTTTGCTGCTTTTCTTTATAGAATTACGCAAATGATATTTCTTTTATGTCTTTAAACTTATAAATGCTATTAGATTTAATGTATTTGTCCCGTGTCATACTTAAAAGAATAAAGATAAAGCTTATATATTTAAAACAAATATATAAGTTTGAACTCACATCTATTCATTAAACATACTCATGGAAACATTATTAGCATGTTTAGAAAAGAGGTAGCGAATATTTTTTTTTAAAGTTTACTCACTAAGTAAGATTATTTCTACTTAATAATATAAGACAAAAAATTCTACAAAATACTAGCTCAAATTATATTTTTTGCCAATGATTTGTTAATTATTTTGAAAGCGATAAATATTTGTTAATCCTAAAATGGCAATGTCACCATATATCCCTTCATTGCAAAAATGGAGTCAATTTGATTCATTCTCTAAGATTGTTTCATTTTGAAGTGTTGGGAAATTTAATTAAACAAAAAAAATTCTTTCATTAAAATAAAAATTAGAGCTTCAGAAATTGCATTGAAATCATCTCAACTGAAGTAGTTATGTTGAATAACTGTTGAAGCGAATTAAATTTAATTACTAAGCAGCAATTCAAACGGATGAACAATTTACGAAATTTAAAGATATTAAATTATTTTAGAGATTATCTAAATGAAGATAAATTAGGGAGTAATTTTTCATATTGAGCAATTTTTTAAAAAATTTAATTCATTTAATGATGATAAAAAACGATGCGACGATTAATATACACTTTACAAGTTTACTTCTGACTATATTTTTGTAAAAACAATAAAATGAATCATTTAAGTGAATTATCATTAAAAATATAATGCAGGAGATCTTAACTAATTAAAAACTTTTGTAAGTCGAATTTTTCTTCGATCCTTCGAATTTTCTGATAACAACGCTAAAAACTTTAATTAAATTAATTTTCGTTTAGAAATTATAACTAAAAATTATAAATTTTTCAAAAATTATTTTCTTTAATTAATTTGCTTATTATTGGTATCCTCAGTGATTCGAAATGAATAGTTTTTCAGACTTTTAATTCTCCCTAAAATTTTACTGTTGCACAATAAATTAATAAGAAAACCATACATATTTTTTTATTTCGACACAATAGATGTGAATTGTAATGTTATTTTGAAGTTTTATTATGCATGCGTTCTATTCAAAATGTTGTATACTATTTGTATATTAAATTTGCCAACTTATTTAGCAGAATAATTTTTTTTAAAAATCATTAAAAGTATTGCTATTGATACTTTCTCCTATATGCAGAATGCAAACTAAAAAGTGCTTTGAGCTAGACAGGTGAAATCTGGTAGGTATTATAATGGCAAATTTGAAAATTTCTATTATATTTTGAGCTTAGTCTATTCCCAGGAAGTTTGTTTGTCTATCTGTCCAAGTGCAACTGGATACGAAATTGTAAAACGTAAAGAGTTGCATGGATGAAATTTGTTACACCTTTTTAGCATCGCTGTAAACAAACTAGAATTTAAATCACATATAAAATATATTGTTACAATTTGTAATGCCATTTTCCTGAAACATTAATCTCATCCAGGATGCAGATCAATGGTCCGGAGACCATTTGATGAAAAAGATGAAGGTTCTGGAAAATGCAAGAATTATAGCCCTATCACAATAATAACCGAGATTTGTAGATTCTTCTGAACAATTCTGTTTGACGTCACATTCTATCAGGAGTCTATAAGAGCAGAGTTGTAATAATTTGTTTGAGTGTTGATCGTAGAACGAGTTGTAATCCTGAGCGCGATTGTTTTGTTATTTATGTAAATGACATCTACTATCTGTTGTGGGTTGTTCTTTCTGAACACCTCGTCTTTATTTTTATTACCTGAGCTTCGTGCTTTCTTGTGGAATTAAACATCATTCTCCATTATATAACATGTTAAATTGCCTTGTTGAACGACGACGCCATTGACAATTTCTATTACAATATTTTTGACTAGTCAGCTCTAACAATCGCCACTAAAGCCGTTTCAATATAAACATATCATTTCATAAAAACATATCCTTCTGTCTAATATACATATTTGTCTAATATACATATTCTGTCTAATATACATACTGTAAAAATATTATAGAAATCACAAAGAATTAGCAGGAATATATTTTCTTCGATTTTCTCGTAAATGTTTTAATGTGTTGTATTTTGTTTTTCTTCGCATCGTAAGTAAATTCGAGTAAGCATTTTGTATCTATTATCTTTGATCTATTGAGTCTAAAATTTTATAGAGTCATACAATTTTGATATCAAGACTCATACCGAATTCAATTTTTAGCTTGCAAATGATTAATAATTTCTTATTTTTTTAGTGAAAGACTGCTTTCACATATAGACAGATAGAGACAGAACATCTTACAATCAATATATTTTTT